>WNYA01001035.1:842-20780 GCA_019512145.1 Engystomops pustulosus
AACAACAATTTTCAGGTTCATAAAGGTCAACGGAATTGGGATTCAAGCCAGTCTGCCATGCTGGGTAAGTGCCAAGCCTTAAGCCTGCATTGCTGTTGCGATATGACGAGCCGGCAAGGACAAATTCAGCTTAGAATGCTATGCACAGCGCGCCTCATTTCTACTCTTTACTTCTCAAGAGAAACTAACACAATTTGAAGGTTGAAACAAGGTCAAGGAATTGGGATTCCCAGCCAGTCTCCCCAAAATGCTGGGACTTGGCAAGCCTTAAGTGCATTGTTGGAGATCTGACGACGCGGCACATTCAGAGTAGTGGCCGGTGACAGCAAGCTGTCTAATTTCTACCTTATTTACTATCTAATAGAGGAGGAAAAACAAAACAAAGTTTCAGGTTCAAAAGGTCAATCAATGGAACATGGGGGATTACCAGACAATGGCAATGCTGGTTACTGCCAAGGCCTTTAGCTGCATTGACTGCGTGATATGACAAGAGCAGGCACATTCGCTTAGAATGGCCGATACAGCAGCTGCCTAATTTTAATTTCTTTACTATCTCATAGAGAAAACTATCACAGTTTCAGGTGTTCAGAAGCTCAACAAACTGGGTTCCCAGCAGTCTCCCATGTGTGGTACTTGCCAAGCCTTAAGTTGCCATTGCTGCTGCGATCTGACGACGCCAGCAGGCACATTTCAGATTAGAAAGGCCGAGACAGCAGCTGTTCAATTTGAACTTCTTTTACCATCTTTGCAGAGAAGAAACTAACACAATTGTTCAGTGTTCTAAAAGGTCAACGGAAACTTGGGATTCCCCGCAGTTCCCATGGCTGCGTACTTGCCCAGCATAAGCTGAATTGATGATGCGATCTGCGGAGAGCAGGCACATTAGCCTTAGAATGGCCATGAGACAGCAGTGCCTAATTTCTACATTCTTTACTATCTAGTAGAGAAGAAACTAACACAGTTTTCAGGTTCAATAAGGTCAACGGAATGGGTCCCCAGCCAGTCTCCCCAAGCTGGTTAATTGCCAAGCCTTAAGCTGCATTGCTGCTGCGATATGACGAGAGCAGGCACATTCCGCTTTAGAATGGCCATGACAGCGGCTGTTCAATTGAACCTTCTTTTTCCATCTTTGACAGGAGAAATTAACACAATTTTCAAGTTCAAAAAGGTCCAACGGAAACTCTGGATTCCCAGCCAGTCTCCCTGCTGGTACTTTGCAAGCCTTAAGCTGAATTGGCTGATGCGATCTGACGACCAGCACGCAATTTCAGCTTAGATGGCCGTTGACAGAAGCGTGTCAATGTGAACCTTCTTTTTACCATCTTGACAGAGAAAAACTACACAATTTTCAGGTTCAAAAGGTCAACGAACTTGGGATTCCAAGCCAGTTCTCCATGCGGGTACTGCCAAGCCTTAAGCTGCATTGCTGTGGCGACTGACGAGAGCAAGCACATTTACAGCTTAGAATGACTTGACGAGCTGTTCAATTGAAACCTTCTTTTACCATCTTGACAGAGAAACTAACACAATTTAGGTTCAAAAGTAAAGGAATTGGGATCCCAGCCAGTCTGCCATGCTGGTACCTCCACAAGGCCTTTAAGTGCATTGCTGCTGCGATCTGACGAGCGCAGGCACATAGCTTAGAATGGCCATTGACAGCAGCCGCTCATTTCTACCTTCTTTCCGTTCATAGAGGAAAATTAAGATACTTTCAGGTTGAAAAAGGTCAACGGAACTTGGGATCCAGGCCAGTTTCCAAGCTGGTTACTTGCAAGCCTAAGATGATGGCTGCTGCGAGCGGACGGGCAAGAACACATTCAGCTGTTAGGACTGGCCGTTGACAGCAGCGTTTCAATTTGAACATTCTTTACCATCTTTGGGACAGAGAAGAAGAAAACAAAACATTTATAGGTTCAATAGGTCAACGAAACTTGGGAGCCCAAGCCAGTCTGCCATGATGGTATCGTGCCAAGCCTTAAGCGGCATGCTGCTGCGATCTGACGAGCGCAAGGCACAATCAGCTTAGTAGCTTAGAATGGCCATTATTGACAGCACTGCCTCATCGACGACTCCCTTCTTTTAATATCTATAGGAAAATAACCAAAATTTTCAGGTTCAAAAGGGTCAACGGAACTTGGGATTCCAGCCCGTCTCCCAGCTGGACTTGCCAAGCCTTAAGCTTGATTTTGCGCTTCGACTCTGACGAGCGCAAGGCACAACTCAGCTTAGCTGGCCCATTGACAGCAGCGTGCCTCATTTCTACTTATTTTCTATCTCAAGAGAAACTAACACAATTTCAGGTTGAAAAAGGTCAACGGAACTGGGATTCCCAGCAGTCTCCAAATTCTGGGTACTTTCCAAGCCTTAAGCTGCATTGCTGCTCGATCTGACGAGAGCAAGCAATTCAGCTGAGAATGGGCGTGACAGCAGCTGGTCAATTTGAACCATCTTTTAGCATCGTTGACAGAGAAATAAAACAATTTTCAGTTCAAAAAGGTCAACGGAACTGGATTCCCCGCCAGTCTCCCAGGGCTGATACTTGCCAAGACTTAAGCTGCATTGCTGCGCGATCTGCCGAGAGCAAGCACATTCAGATAGAATGGCTTGATGGGGGGGGGGGGGGGGACAGCAGCTGGGTTCAAGTTGAACCTTCTTTACCTCTTGACAGAGAAACTAACACAATTTTAAGGTTCAAAAAGGTCAAACGGAATTGGGATTCCAGCCAGTCTCCCATGCTGGTACTTGCCAAGCCTTAAGCTGCATTGGCTGCGATTCTGACGACAGCACGCCATTCAGCTTAGAATGGCCGTTGAAAGCCAACATGTCAATTTGAACCTTTCTTTACCATATTTGGACGAGAAATAACACAATTTTAGGTTTTTTTGAAAAAGGTCAACGAAACTTGGAATGCCAGCCAGTCTCCCATTGCTTGGACTTGCAAAAGCTCCTTAAGCGCATTGATGCTGCGATCTGATGAGAGGCATACACATTCAGCTTTAGAATGGCCGACGAACAGAAGCTGTCTAATTTCTACTTCTTTACTATCTTATAGAGAAACTAACATAGTTTTCAGTGTGTTCAAAAAGGTCAACCGGAACTTGGGTTCCAGCGCCAGTCTCCATGCTGGTACTTGACCAAGCCTTAAAGCTGCATTGCTGCTGCGATCTGACGAGAGCAAGCACATCAGAGTAGACATGGCCATGACAGCAGCGCTTTTCAATTTGAACCATCTTTTCGCATCTTGACAAGGAAACTAACACATTTCAGGTTCAAAAAGGCCACGGAACACTGGGAGTCCCAGCCAGTTCTCCCATGGCTGTGGTACTTGCCCAAGCCTTAAGCGCATTGTGCGTGATCTGACGAGGAGCAAGCACATTAGCTTAGAATGGCACGATGACAGCAGAGCAGCCTAATTTCTACTTCTTTCACTATCTCATAGAAGAACCTAACACAATTTTTCGGTTTAAACAAGGTCAACCAACTGGGGATCCCAGCCCAGTCTTCCCAACATGAGTGGTTACGTGCCAATCCTTAAGCTGCATTGCTGCTGCGATCTGCCGAGAGCAGCACAGAACGCGCATTCAGCTTAGAATGGATGCTGATGACAGCAGCTGTCAATTGGAACCTTCTTACCATCTTTGCAGAGAAACTAACACAATTTTAGTTAAAAAAGGTCAACGGAAACATTGCGATTCCAGCCAGGATCCCATGCTTGGTATTTGCCAAGCCTTAAGCTGCATTGCTACTGCGATCTGACGCCGAGAGGCAGGCCACAGTCAGCTTAGGGAATAGAATGGCCGAGAGACAGCAGTGCCGAATCTACGTCTTTCTATCTCAGAAAGAAGACCTTAACCAGTTTTTTCAGGTTCAAAAATGTCAACAGAACTTAGGATTCAAAGACAGTCTCGCCATGTGGGTACTTGCCAAGCATTAAGCTGCAGTGCTGCGCGATCTGACGACAGCAGGACACATTCAGCTTTAGAACGGCCCTCCATTTGACGAAGCTGTCAATTTGAACCTCTTTTACAATCTTTGACAGAGAAACTACAAAATTTTCAGTTCAAAAAGGTAACGGAAACATTGGATTCCCAGCCAGTTCCCCTGCTGGTACTTGCAAAAAGCCGTAAGCTGCATTGATGCTGCGATCTGACGAGCAGCAGGCACATTCAGCTTTAGATAGAATGGCATTAACAGAAGATTGTTCAATTTGAACCTTCGTTTACCATCTTTGACAGATGAAACTAACACAATTTTTCAGGTTTCAAAAAGTGTCAACGGAACTTGGGATACCAGGCCAGTGTCTCCCATGCTTACTGCCAAGCCTTAAGCTGCATTGCTGCTGAGATCTGACGAGAGCAAGGCACATCGCTCTAGCTAGAATGGCCGCGATGACAGAGCTTTGTCTTTTTTAGATTTTTTCTACCTTCTTTACCTATATCATAGAGAAAAGGAACTAACACAGTTTTCAAGGTTCAAAAAGGTAAACGGACACATGGGATACCGCCATGGTCTCCATGCTGGTACTTGCCAAGCCTTCGCCTTCATGCTGCTGTGATATGACGAGACAGGAACATTTAAGCTTAGATGGCGAAGACAGCCAGCTGTTCTAATTTCTACCTTCTTACTATCTCATAGAGAAAATAACCACAGTTTTCAGGTTCAAATGGCCAATGGAAGTCGGATCCAGCCAGTCTCCCATGCTGGTACTCTTGCCAAGCCTTTAAGCTGCATTGCTGCTTTATGCTGCGATAGGACGAGAGAGCAGGCACAGGCAACATTCAGCTTAGAATGGCCGAAGCGCCGAAAGACAGCAGCTGCTCAATTCTACCTTCTTTTAATTCGCATAGAGAAACTAACCACAATTTTCAGGTCAAAAAGGTCAAACGAACTGGGATTCCCAGCCAGTCTCCCCAAATGCTGGGGGTATTGCCAAGCCTTAAGCGCCTTGCTGCTGCGATCTGACGAACAGCAGGCACATTCAGTAGAATGGCCGTCACAGCAGATGTTTCATTTTGAAACCTTCTTTACATCTCGTGAAAGCAGAGAAGAAATAACCAAAAATTTTCAGGTTCAAAAAGAGTAACGGGAACTTGGGATTTCCAGCCAGTCGCCATGCTGGGTACTTGCCAGCCGTAAGCCTGCATTGATTTGCTGCGATTTGACGAGAGCAGGCAAATTCAGCTGAGAATGGCCGATCGATGACAGCCGATGTCTAATTTCTACTCTTTTATTCTAGAGAAACTAACACAGTTCAGGTTCAAAAAGGTCAACGTAACAGGATAACACAAGCCTTGCGCCATGATGGTACCTGCAAAGCCTTTAGCGCATTGATGCTGGAGATGACGAGAGCAGGCACATTCAGCTTAGAATGGCGATGACAGCAGCGCCTCCTAATTTCTTACCTTCTTTTACTATCAATAGAGAAATAACAAGTTTTCATGTTCAATAAGGTCAAAGGAACTTGGGATTCCCAGCCAGTCTCCCATGTGGTACTTGCAAAGCCTTAAGCTGGCATTGCTGCCTGCATCTGACGAGAGCAGGCACATAGCTTCGAAGGGATACAAGGGATCAGCAAGTCGGTCCATTCGCTCCCAATTGTCCCTCTCTTCTTTCCTCTCCCTTACTTTTCACATTTGAACCTTTTACCGTCTGTGACAGAGAAGAAACTATACAATTTCCGGTCAAAAAAAAGGTCAACGGAACTGGGATTCCCAGCAGTCTCCCATGCTGTACTTGCCAAGCCTTAAGCTGCATTGCTGCTGCGACTGACGAGAGCAAGCCATTGCAGCTTAGAATGGCCGTTTTGTGACAGCGCTGGTTCAATTTGAACCTTCTGGTACCATATTGACAGAGAAGAAACTAACACAATTTTAGGTTCAAAAAGTGTCAAGGAACATGTATTAACCAGCAGTCTGCCCTGCTGGTACTTGCAAGCCTTAAGTGCATTGCTGCCCGATCTGACGAACAGCGGCAAATTAAGCTTTAGAAGTGGCCGAAGCCGAAGCGTCCCGCGAAGACAGCAGCTGACTAATTTCTACTTCTTTTACTATCTAATAGAGAAACAACACAATGTTCAGGTTCAACAAGGTCAACAGCACTTGGATTCCCAGCCAGTCTCCCAATGCTTGTACTTGCCAAGCCTTAAGCTGCATTGCCTGCTGCGTCTGACGACAGCAGGCGCACAGTCAGATTATAGAAATGGGTTGACAGCAGCTGTTTCAATTTGAACTTCTTTTACAATATTGAAGGAGAAACGAACACAATTTCAGGATTTTAAAAGGTCAACGGAACTTGGGATTCCAAGCCAGTATCACGCTGGTACTTGCCAAGCATTAAGCTGCATTGCTGCTGCGATCTGACGAGAAGCATGCAAATCAGCAGGATGGCCGATGACAGCAGCTGTCTAATTTCTACCTTCTCTTTTACTTCTCATAGAGAACTAACACAGTTGGCAGGTTCCAAAAAAGGGTCAACGGAAACATGGGGATTACAGCCTGTAACCATGCTGGTTGGTACTTGCAAGCCTTTTGCTGCATTGCTGCTGTGATATGACGAGAGAGGAATTCAGCTTAGAATGGCAGAAGAAAGGACAAAGCGGTCTAATTTCTACCTTCTTTTACTATCATAGAAGAAACTAACACAGTTTCAGGTTCAAAATGGGCCAATGGAAGTCGGGATTCCCAGCCAGTCTCCCATGCTGGTACTGCCAAGCCTTAAGCTGCATTGCGGTGCGATTCTGCGAGAGCCGGAACATTCAGCTTCGAATGGCCGAAGACAGAGCTGCTGCCTAATTGTACCTTCTTTAAGATCTTCATAGAGAAACTAACACAAAATTTTCAGGTTCAAAAAGGTCAACAGAACTGGGATTCCCAGCCAGTCTCCCAATGCTGGTAATGCCTAGCCTTAAGCTGATTGCTGCTGCGATATGACGACAGCCAGGCACATCAGCGTAGAGGACGCTTGAAAGAAGCTGTTCAATTTGAACCTTCTTTTACCATCTTTAAAAGAGGAAACTAACACCAATTTTCAGGGTTCAAAAAGGTCAACGGACACTTGGGATCCCAGCCAAGGGCTCCCAGATGGGTGAATGCCAAGCCTTAGCTGCTGTGCTGCGATCTGACGAGAAGCAGGCAATTCAAGCTAGGGATGGCCATGACAGCAGCTTTTCAATTTGAACCTTTTTTACGTTGTGACAGAGAAACTAATACAATTTTCGGTTAAAACGGGCAACGGAACTTTGGATTCCAGCAGTCTCCCATGCTGGTACTTGCAAAGACCCGTAAGCTGCATGGTGGACTGCGATCTGACGAGAGCAAGCACATTCAGCTTAGAATGGCGCCGTTGACAGCAGCTGTTCAATTTGAACCTTCTTTTACCATCTTTGACAGAGAAACTAACACAATTTTCAGGTTCAAAAAGGTCAACGGAACATGGGATTACCAGCCTGTCTGCCATGCTGGTACTTGCCAAGCCTTAACCCATTCCCGACGCGCGCCGTACTAGTACGGCGCGCGCCGGGTCCCGGTGCATGGAGAGGGATTACGGCCGAGCCTCTCCATAGCCGGTAAGTCGTTGCTGACTATGCAGCAAAAGGTTACCGGTAACACCCGCGATCGGTGCTGCCACCGATCCGGGTGCTTTCCCCGCGATTCACCTCCGCCAATGCTGCCGGAGGCTTCCAAAAAGATGGCGCCGCATGGGCGCAGCCATCTTGGCGCGGATCTTCGCTCCCGATGACGTCACGGGGAGCGGTGGGTGATCGTTTGCCCATGGACGCATCGGGCCTCCGAAGGACCCGAAGCTTGTCTCGTTTTAACCTATTCATTACAATGTGCTATAGCACATTTGTAATGAATGCGGAGGTAAAAATCCCCAGATACTGCCATATTGCAGTGGCAGTATAATGGTAGGAGCGATCGACAAACTAGGGTTAAGTACCAAAGGGAGCTGAAAAATAGTAAAGTAAAGTTAAAAAAACAAGTTTTAAAAAAAAAAAAATATATTAAAAAAAAACATAAAAATTCAAATAACCCCCCTTCCCATAGAACTGATATTAATATAATAAAACAGAAAAATAATAAACACATTAGTTATCACGGGTCGAAAATGTCCGATCTATCAAAATATCATAACGTTTTTCACGGCGTTTAACCCGTAAGAGAAAATAGTCGTCCAAGTCAAAAAGACACCTTTTTTTCCATTTTGGAAAGATATAAAAAAATTAATAAAAAGTGATTCAAAAGTAGCTTAGACTGTCAACAATGATAGCAATGAAAACGGCATCAAAAGTCGCAAAAAATGGACACCACCCACGACCCGTACACCAAAGTTATGAGAAAGGTTATTAGCGCCAGAGATGACAAAATCAAAAAAAAACTTTTTGTACAGGAGGTTTTAATTTTTTTTAAATGTATGAAAACATTTAAAAACTGTACAAATGTGGTATCCTGTGATCGTAGCAAACCCCCCAAAGAATAAAGTAGACCTGTCATTTGGGGACACAGTGAATGAAAGCTGTAAAATCCAGCCCCACAAGAAAGTCGCAAATGGTTTTGTAACCATGTTCAATGCATTGGAATTTTTTTACGCTTCAGTACGCTCCATGGAACATAAATACCGTCAACTACGAAGTGCAAATTTGTTGTTTACGCAGAAAATAAGCCATTAAAGCGTCTTATGTGGAAAATAACAAAGTTATAGATGTTGAAGGTGGCTGTGTGAAAAATGGAGTTCGAAAAAAAAAAAAGGCCAAGTCGTTAACGGGTTAAAGCTGCATTGATGCTCCTGCGATCTAACGAAGCAGGCACATTCAAGATTAGAATCTTCTTCTATTTAGAATGGCGATGACAAGAAGTGTACTAATTTCTACCTTCTTTTACTCTCTCATAGAGAAAACTAACACAGTTTTAGGTTCAAAATGGGTAAATGGAACTTGGGATTACGACCAGTCTCCCATGATGGTTATTGCCAAGCCTACTCTTAACGGCATTGTGCTGCGATCTGACGACAGCAGGCTCATTCAGCTTAGAAGGCCGAAGACAAGAAGACAGACAAGCAGGCTGCCTAATTTCTTACCTTCTTTTAATATCTCATAGAGAAACTAACACAATTTTCAGTTCAAAAAGGTCAACCAGAACTTGGGTTCCCAGCCAAGTCTCCCAATGCTGGACTTGCCAGCCTTAGCTGCATTGCTGCGCGTCCTGACGACAGCAGGAACATGCAGGATTAGAACGGCCGTTGACAGGCAGATGTTCAATTTGAACCGCTTTACCGCTTTGGACAGAGAAAAAACCTAACACCATTTTCAGATTTTAAAAGGGTCAACGGAACTTGGGATACCCAGCCCGGAGAAAATACAGCGTGCAGCGGGTTATTCTTTGTTTTCCTGCGAGTACTTGCCAAGCTTCTAAGCTGCATGCTGCTGCGTTCTGACAGAGCAACGAGAGCAAGAACATTCAGCTTTAGAATGGCGTTGACAGCAAGCCGTTCAATTTGAACCTTCTTTGACCATCTTTGACAGAGAAACTAACACACTTTTTCAGCGTTCTCAAAAAGTCAACGGAACTGGAGTCCCAGCCAGTTATCCCAGGACGTGGTTACTGCCAAACCTTAAGATGCAATGCTGCTGCGATCTGACGAGAGCAAGCACATAGTTTAGAATGGCAGATGACAGCAGCTGTCGGAATTTCGACCTCTTTTAATTATCTCAAGAGATAAACTAAAACAGTTTTATAGGTTCAAAATGCGTCAACGGAACTTGGATTCACAGCCAGTCTCCCATGCTGGTTCTTGCCAAGCCTTAAGCTGCATTGCTGCTGCGGATTTGACGACCACGCAGGCACATCTAGCTTAGATGGGTTGACAGCACAGCTGTTCAATTTGAACCTTCTTTTACCATCGTTGGACAGAGAAACTAACACAATTTTCAGGTTCAAAAAGGGTCAACCGAATTGGGATTCCCCCAGCCCAGTCTCCCATGTGGTACTGCAAGCCTTAAGCGCATTGTGCTGCGATCTGCGAGAGCAGGAAATATTCAGCTTAGAAGAATGGCCTGTGACAGCCAGCGTCCAATTATACTTCTTTTACTCTATGCATAGGAGAAACTAAACATAGTTTCGGTTCAAAAAGTTTCAACGAACTTGGGATTCCAGCCAGTCTCCCATGAGGTACTTGCCAAGCCTTAAGCTGCATTGCTGCTGCGATCTGACAAGGCAGAGGCACATTAGCTTAGAATGGCCAATGGACAGCAACTTCATAATTTATACCTTCTTTTACGATCTCATAAAGAAACTAACACAATTTTCAGGTTCCAAAAAGGTCAACAGAACTTGGGATTCCCAGCGAGTCTCCATGATGGGTACTGCCAAGCCTTAAAGCTGCATTGCTGCTGCGATATGCGGAGAGGCAGGCACCTTCAGCTAGAATGGCCGTGAAGCAGCTGTTAATTTGAACCTTCTTTTCCTATATTGACAGAGAAACTAACACAATTTCAGGTTCAAAAAAGGTCAACGGAACTTGGGAGTCGAGCCAGTCTCCCATGCTGGTACTTGCCAAGCCTAAGTGCATTGTGGGCGGATCTGACGAAAGCAAGCAAATTCCGCTAGAATGGCCGTTTGAAAGCGCTGTTCAATGACCTTCTTTTACCATCGTTGGACAGATGGAAACTAACACAATTTCAGGTTCAAACAAGGTCAACGGAAATGGGATTCCCAGCAGTCTTCCATGCTGGTCTTTGCAAGCCTCTTACAGCGCATGGCTGCGGCGATCTGACGAGGGAGAGCAGAACATTGCTTAGAATGGCCGATGACAGCATGCTGTCTAATCTCACCTTCTTTTACTATCTCTAGGAAACTAACACAGTTTTAGGTTCACGAAGGTCAATGGAACTTGGGATTCACAAGCCAGTATCCATGCTGGTACTGCCAAGCCTTAGCTGGCATTGCGGCTGCGATATGACGAGAGCGGAACCATCAGTTAGAATGGCAGCGAAGACAGCAGCTGCCAATTTCTACCTTCTTTTACTAATCTAATAGAAGAAGAAAGAACACAATTTTTTCAGGTTTCAAAAAGGCAACGGAACACTTGGGATTCCCAGCCCAGTCTCCAATTGATGGGTATTGCAAAGCCTTAAGCGACAATGCTGCTGCGATCTGACGAAAGGCAGGCACATTCGATTAGAATGCCGTTGACAGGCAGCTGTTCCATTTGACCCTTCTTTTACCATCTTGACAGAGAAGAAACTAACCACAATGTGAGGTTCTAAAAGGTCAACGATTGGATTAGCAAGCCAGTCTCCCAGTGGAATTGCCAAGCCTTAAGTGCATTTGCGCTTGCGATCTGCGAGAGCAAGCACATTCAGCTTAGAAATGGCCCGTTGACAGCAGCTGTTCAATTGAAGCTTCTTTTACCATCTTTGAAGAGAACTAACACCAATTTTAGGGTCAAAAAGGGTCAACAGAAACTTGGGAATCCAGCCAGTCCCATGCTGGTACTTGCCAAGCCCGTAAGCCTGCATGCTGCTGCGATCTGACGACAGAAGGCACATTCAGCTTCCTTGAAATGGCCGATGAAAGCAGCTGTCAGTGGGAACCTCTTTTACCATCTTTGACAGAGAAAGAAACTAACACATTTTCAGCTTTCAAAGGTCAACGGAACTTGGGATCACAGCACAGTAACAATGCTTGGATTGGGGGGGGGGGGGGGACCACCCCAAGGGCCTTAAGCTGCCATTGCTGCTGCGTTTGACGAGAGCAAGCACATTCAGCTTAGAATGGCCGTGACAGCAGCTGTTCAACTTTGAACTCTTTTACCATCTTTGCAGAAAACTAACAAATTTTTCAGGTTCAAAAAGGTCAAAGAACATGGGATACAAGCCTGTCTGCCATGCTGGTACTGCCAGCTTAACCCTCCCGACGCGCGCCGTATAGTACGGCGGCGGCAGGTCCAGGGCATGGAGAGGGCTGCGGGCCGAGCCTCTCCAGCCGGTAAGTCTTTCTGATATGCAGCAAAGGCTACCGGTACCCACACGCGATCGGTGCTAGCAACGATCGCGGGGTGCTAGCACCGATCGCGGGTTGCTTTCACCGCGATCACCTACGACAATGCTGCCGGCTGAGGCTTCAAAAAGATGGCGCCGCATGGGCGCCGCCATCTTGGCGCGGAATCTTCGCCCCCCGGATGCACGTACGGGGGGGAGTTGATCCGTTGCCATGACAGCATCCGGGGCCGCACGAAGGAGAAGCTGTCTAGTTTTAACCTATTCATTACAATGTGCTATCAGCACATTGTAATGAATTGAGGAGTAAATCCCCATATACTGCCATAGCAGTCTATATGGTTGCAAGTATATGGTAGGATCGTCAGGACACCTAGGGTTAAGTTACCCTAGGGAGTCTGAAAAAATAGTTTAAAGTAAAAGTCTAAAAAAGTTTAAAAACAAAAATATATTAAACAAACCTAAAAATTCAAATAACCACCCTTTCCCTAGAAACTTGATATAATAGTAATAAACAGTAAAAAAAATCTATAACCATTAGTATCACCGCGTCCGGAAAATGTCGATCTATCAAAATATCATAACGGTTTTTCACTGAGTTTTTTCACCCCGTAATGGGAAATAGCGTCCAAAGTCAAAAAAAATGACCATGTTTTTGCCATTTTGGAAAAATAAAAAAAATTAATAAAAAGTGATCAAAGGTAGCACTGTCCTAACATGATCGCAATGAACCGGAATCAAAGTCGCAAAAAAAGACACCACCACAGCTCCGTACACCAAAGTATGAAAAAAGTATAGCGCCAGAAGTGACAAAATCAAAAAAAAAATTTTTGTACGGGAGGATTTTAATTTTTTTTAAATGTATGAAACATTTATAAACCGTACAAATGTGGTTATCCGTGATCGTAGCAACCCAAGAATAAAAGGACCTGTCATTTGGGGCACACAGTGAAGCTGTAAAATCCAAAGCCCACCAGGGGAAAAAGTCACAATGTGTTTTTTCACCATTTCACTGCATTTGGCAAATTTTTTCCCGCCACAGTACGCGCAATGAAAAATTAAATACCGTCACTACGATAGTGAATGTGTTACGCCAAATAGCCATAACAGAGCTCTTTCTGTGGAAAAAAAATAAAAAAAAAGTTATAATTTTGAAGGTGGGGGTGTGAAAAATGAAGTGAAAAAAAAACTAAAAAAAGGCCAAAGTCGTTAAGGGGTTAAGATGCATATGCTGCTGCGATCTGACGAGAGGCAGGCCATCACATTGATAGAATGGCGATGACAGCAGCTGCCCATAATTTCTACCTCCTTTACTATCTTAATAAGAAACTAAACACAGTGTTTAGGTTCAAAAAGCCAATGGAACTTGGGATTCCCAGCCAGTCTCCCATGCTGGTACTTGCAAAGCCTTAAGCTGCATTGCTGCTGCGATATGACGACAGCAGGCTACATTCAGCTATAGAATTGGCCGAAGACCAGCAGCTGCCTAATTTCTACCTTCTTTAATATCCATAGAGAACTAAACAATTTTCAGGTTCAAAAAGGTCACAGAACTTGGGATTCCAAAGCCAGTCTCCAAGTGGGTGACTTGCCAAGCCTCTTAGGCATTGCTGCTGCGATCTGACGACAGGCAGGCACATTCAGTTAGAATGGCAGTTGACAGCAGCTGTTCAATTTGAACCTTCTTTTACCATCTTTGACAGAGAAACAACCAATTTCAGATTTTACAAGGTCAACGGAATTGGGATCCTCAGCCAGTCTCCCACGCTGTGTACTTGCCAAGCCTTAAGCTGCATTGCTGCTGCGTTTCTGACGAGAGCAAGCACATTCAGCGTAGAATGGGCCGTGGACAGCAAGCTATGTTCCATGTGAACCTTCTTTTACCATCTTGACAGAGACACTAACCCAATTTTCAGGGTCAAAAAAGGTCCAACGGAAAACTTAGGATTCCCAGCCGTCTCCATGACGGTACTTGCCAAAAAACCTAAGATGCAATTGCTGCGCGATCGGACGAGCGCAAGCACATTATCAATTCAGTTAGAATGGCAGATTGACAAGCCAGCGCTGTCTAATTTCTACATTCTTTTACTATCTAATAGGAGAAAAGAAACTAACACGTTTATAGGTTCAAAATGGTAACCGGAAAAACTTGGGGATTCCAGCCAGGCTCCATGATGGTACTTGTCAAGCCTAAGTGCATATTGCTGCTGCGATCTTGCGCAGCGCAGCCGCAGGAACATTAGCTTAGAATGTCCGTTTTTTGACAGCAGCTTGTTTTCAACTTTGAACCCTTATGTTGACCATCTTTGACAGAGAAATAACACAATTTTCAGGTCAAAAAAGGTTCAACGGAACTTGGGTTCCAAGCCAGTCTCCCAAATGCTGGTATTGCAAAGCATCAAGCTGCATTGCTGCTGCAGATCTGACGAGAGCAGGCAATATTCGCTTTACTTAGAATGGCCGGATGATTCGGATTCTTGCGATGATTGACAGAGCTCGTAAATTTTACCTCTTTTACTATCTCATAGAGAAAAATACAGTGTTTTCAGGTCAAAAAGGTCAACGGAACTTGGGATTCACCGCCAAGTCTTCTCCCATTGCAGGGGTGGTGGTAGTGCCAAGCTTCTTAAGATGCATTGCTGCTGCGATCGACGAGAGCAGAGCAGGCACAATTTAGCTTAGAATGGCCAATGACAGCCAGCATCTAACTTGGCTACCTTCTTTACTATCTCATAGAGAAACTACAAAAATTTAGGTTCAAAAAAGGTAAACAAAGAACTGGGATTACCAAGCCGTCTTACATGATCGGGACTGGCGCAAAGCTTTAAGCTGAATTGCTCGACTGACGATTGACGACGAGAGCAGAAGCACATTCACAAGGGCACATTCAGCTTTAGAATGGCCACGATGACAGACCAGCTGTTCAATTTGACCTTCTTTTCCCATCTTTGACAGGAAGAAAAACTAAACACAATTTTTCAGGTTCAAAAGGTCAACGGAACTTGGGATTCCGAGGGCCAGTCTCCCATGCTGGTAACTGGCCAAGCCTTGAGCTGCCTTGCTGCTGCGATTCTGACGAAAGCAAAGCAATCTCCGCTTTGAATGGCCGTTGACAGCAGCTTGGTCAATTGAACCTTCTTTTCCATCTTTGCAGAGGAAGAAACTAACCACAATTTTTCAGGTTCAAAAGGTCAACGGAACTTGGGATTCCCAGCCAGTTCTCCCATTGATTGGTACTGCCAAGCCTTAAGATGCATTGGCTGACGATCTGAGAAGAGCAGAGGAACTCAGTTAGAATGTCCGAGATGACAGAAGCGTCTAATTCTACCTTCTTTACATCTCCATAGAGAAAACTACACAGTTAAGTTTTTCGGTCCGAATGTCAATGGAAAATTGGGATCCCAGCCAGCCCAATCTGGTACTTGCCAAGCCCGTTAAGCTGAATTGCGGCGCGATTCGGACGAGGCAGCACATTCAGCTGAAATGGCCGAAGGAAAGCAGGCTGCCTAATTCTACCTTTTTACCTCTCATAGAGAAAAACTAACACAATTTCATGTTCAAAAAGGTTCAACGGGAATGGGATTTTTTTTTGTTTTCCCAGCCAGTCTCCAATGCTGTACTTGCCCAAGCCTTTAGCTGCATTGCTGCTGCGATTGACGGACAGCAGGCACATCAGATTGAATGGACACGTTTGGTGACACAGCTTGTTCATTTTGAACCTTCTTTTTACCATCTTTAAAGAGAAGAAAAACTAACCACAATTTGCAGGTTCTAAAGGTAACGGAATTGGGATTTCGCAGCAGTCTCCCATGCGGGTACTTGCCAAGCCCTTAAGCTGCCTGGCTGCTGCGATATGACGATGAGCGAACATTCAGCTTTAGAAAGAATGTCCGTTGACAGCAGCTTTTCATTGAAGCTCTTTTTACCCCCAATCTTTGATAAGAGAAAAACTAAAACAATTTTCAGGTTCAAAAAGTCAAGCAGAAACTTGGGATTCCCAGCCAGTTCTCCCATGCTGGGTACCTTGCCAAGCCTTAAGCTGCATGCTGCTAGATCTGACGGACAGCAGGCACATTCAGTTAGAATGGCCGATGACAAGCAGTGGCTGTTCAGTTTGAACCTTCTTTTTACCATCTTTGACAGAGAAGAAACACAATTTCAGATTTAAAAAGTGTCAACGGAACTGGGGATTACCAGCCAGTCTACCACATGCGGTACTTGCCCAAGCACTTAAGCTGCTGCTGCTGCGTTCGACGGAGAGCAAGCACTCAGCTTAGAATGGCCAGTTGTTTGACAGCAGATGTTCATTTGAACCTTCATTTTACCATCTTTGACAGAGAAACGCACACAATTTTCAGGTTCAAAAGGTCAACGGGACTGGGATTCCCAGCCAGTTCCCATGGATGGTCTTGGCCAAAACAGTAAGTGCATTGCTGCTGCGATCTGACGAAGAGCAGCACATTCAGCTTAGAATGGCCGTGACAGCAGCTGTTCAATTCTGACCTTCTTTACATTCATAGAGAAACTAGCAACAATTTTCAGGTTCAAAAAGGCACGAGAATTGGGATTCCCAGCCAGTCTCCCATGACTGGTACTTGCCACCAGCCTTAAGCTGCATTGCGTGCTGCATTGACGAAGAGCACAAATTCAGTTAGAATGGCAGACAGCAGACTGTTCCAATTTGAACCTTCTTTTACCATCTTCATAGAGAACTAACACATATTTCAGGTTAAAAAGGTCAACGGAACTTGGGATTCCCAGCGCTTCCATGCGGTATCTGCCAAGCCTATGCTAATTGCTGCGCGATCGACGAGAGCAAGGCACATTCAGTTAGAATGGCCGTGACAGAAGAGGTTCAATTTGAACTTCTTTTACTATCTGACAAGAGAAACTAACACAATTTCAGGTTCAAAAGGTCAACGGAACTTGGGATCCAGCCAGCTCCATGATGGTACTTGCCAAGCCTTAGCTGCATTGCTGCTGCGATCTGACGAGAGCAGAAATTCAGCTTAGAATGGCCGTTGACAGCAGCCTGTTAAATTGAACCTTCTTACATCTCATAGAAGAAACTAACACAATTTTCGGTTCAAAAAGGTCACGAACTTGGGGTTTCCAAGCCAGTCTCCCATGCTGGTACTTGCCAAGCCTTAAGCTGCATTGCTGTCGCACTGACGAGAGCAGGAAACATTCAGCTTAGATGGCGGTGACAGCAGTGTTCAATTCTAACCTCTTTTACTATCTCATAGAGAAACTAACACAATTTTCAGGTTCAAAAAGGTCAACGAGAACTTGGGATTCCAAGCCAGTCTCCCATGATGGTATGACCAAGCCTTAAGCTGCATTGCTGCTGCGATCTGACGACAGAGCAGCAACATTCAGCTAGAGATGGCCGTGACAGCAGCTATCATTTAACCTTCTTTTATCTCATAGAGAAAACTACACAATTTTCAGGTTCAAAAGGTCAACGAACTGTGGATTCCAAGCCGTCCCATGCATGGTACTTGCCAAGCATCTCAAGCTGCAAGCTGCTGCGATCGACAGAAGGCACGCAATTCAGCTTAGAATGGCCGTTGACAGCAGCTGTTCAATTTGACCTTCTTTTACTACTATAGAGAAACTAACACAATTTTCAGGTTCAAAAGGTCAACGCGAACTTGGGATTCCAGCCAGTCTCCCATGCTGGTACTTGCCAAGCCTTAAGCTGCATTCTGCTGCGATCTGACAGAGCAAGGCACATTCAGCTAGAATGGCCGTTGACAGCAGCTGTAATTTGAACCTTCTTTATATCTTCAAGAGAAAAACTAACAATTTTCAGTCAAAAGGTCAACGGAACTTGGGATTCCCAGCCGTCTCCCATGCTGGTACTGCCAAGCACTAAGCTGCCTGCTGTGCGATCTGAAAGAGCAGCACATTCAGCTTAGAATGGCCGTGACAGCAGTGGTTCAATTTGAACCTTCTTTACTATCCATAGAGAACAACACAATTTTCAGGTTCATTAAAAGGTCAACGGAACTTGGGATCCCAGCCAGTCTCCCATGCTGGTACTTGCCAAGCCTTAAGCTGCTTGCTTGCTGCGATCTGACGAGGCAGGCACTCAGCTTTAGATGGCCGTGACAGCAGTGTCAATTTACCTTCTTTTACTATCCATAGAGAAACTACCACATTTTCAGGTTCACAAAAGGTCAACGGAACTTGGGATTCCCAGCCAGTCTCCCATGCTGTACTTGCCAAGCCTTTAGCTGCATTGCTGCGCGATTGACGAGAGCAGGCACATTAGCTTAGAATGGCCGTTGACAGCAGCTGTTCAATTTGACCTTCTTTTACTATCTTACGAGAAAACTAACACAATTTCAGGTTCAAAAGGTCAACGGAACTGGGATTCCCAGCAGTCTCCCATGCTGGTACTTGCCAAGCTAGCTGCATTGCTGCTGCGATTTGACGAGGCAGGCACATTCAGCTTAGAATGGCGTTGACAGCAGCTGTTCAATTGAACCTTCTTTTTACTCTCTCATAGAGAAACTAACACATTTTCAGGTTCAAAAAAGTCAAGGAACTTGGGATTCCCAGCCAGTCTCCCATGCTAGGTACTTGCCAAGCCTTAAGCTGCATTGCTGCTGCAGATCTGACGAGGCAGGCCATTCAGCTTAGAATGGCCGTGACAGCAGCTGGTCAATTTGAACCTTTTTACTATCTATAGAGAAACTAACACAATTTTCAGGTTTAAAAAGGGTCAACGAATGGGATTACCAGCCAGTCTCCCATGCTGGTACTTGCCAAGCCTTAAGCTGCATCTCTGCTGCGATCTGACGAGAGGCAGGCACATTCAGCTTAGAATGGCCAGTTGACCGCAGTGTTCATTTGACCTTCTTACTATCTACTAGAGAAATACACAATGTTTCAGGTCAAAAGGTCAACAGAATTGGGGATTCCAGCCAGTTCTCCCTTAGTGGTACTTGCCAAGCCTTAAGCGCCTGCTGCTGCATCTGACGAAGAGGGCACATTCAGCTTAGAATGGCCGTTGACACAGCAGCTGTTCAATTTGACCTTCTTTTGCTATCTTAACATGAGAAACTAACACATTCAAGTGTACCTCAAAAAGGTCACGGAACTTGGCGATGTATCCCAGCCCAGTTTCTGGTCCAGTCATGTCGGTACTTGCCAGTAGACATTTTACGCTGCATATTGCTGCCACGCGATCTGACCTTTTACCATCTTTGACAGAGAAACTAACACAATTTTCAGGTTCAAAACGGTCAACGGAACTTGGGATTCCTAGGCAGTCTCCCATGCTGGTACTTGCCAAGCCTTAAGCTGCATTGCTGCTGCGATCTGACGAGAGCAGGCACATTCAGCTTAGAATGGCCGTTGACAGCAGCTGTTCAATTTGAACCTTCTTTTACCATCTTTGACAGAGAAACTAACACAATTTTCAGGTTCAAAAAGGACAACGGAACTTGGGATTCCCAGCCAGTCTCCCATGCTGGTACTTGCCAAGCCATGAAGCCTAGCGGTTAATTTCTACCTCTCTTTTACTATCTCATAGAGAAACTAACACAGTTTTTAGGTTCAGAATGGTCAATGGAACTTGGGATTCCCAGCCAGTCTCCCATGCTGGTACTTGCCAAGCCTTAAGCTGCATTGCTGCTGCGATCTGACGACAGCAGGCACATTCAGCTTAGAGTGGCCGAAGACAGCAGTTGCCTAATTTCTACCTTCTTTTACTATCTCATAGAGAAACTAACCAATTTTCGGTTCAAAAAGGGTCAAGAACTTGGGATTCCCAGCCAGTCTCCCAATGCTGGTACTTGCCAAGCCCTTAGCTGCATTGCTGCTGCGATCTGACGACAGCAGGACATTCAGTTAGAATGGCCGGTGACAGAGCTGTTCAATTTGAACCTTCTTTTTACCATCTTTGACGAGAACTAAACACAATTTTACGTTGT
>WNYA01001035.1:21270-95364 GCA_019512145.1 Engystomops pustulosus
ATTTTTTTTTTTAACTGTTTCTTACATTTACTTAACTATTTCTTTCACAGACTCCCGAGGGTACCTTTAACCCTAGGTTTTCTGCGATGCTCTTTTTGCGCTTTCCTCCCCTGTCCTGCATCTTTTTCCCCCAAAAATTATCCCTTGCTTTTTTGTCTGCCCGTCTCGCCCTTATAAAATATATTAAAAAAACCTAAAAATTCAAATCACCCCCCTTTCCCTAGAACTGATATTAATATTAATAAACAGTAAAAATCATAAACACATTAGGTATCACCGCGTCCGAAAATGTCCGATCTATCAAAATATCATAACGGTTTTTCACTGCGTTTAACCCCGTAACGGAAAATAGCGTCCAAAGTCAAAAATGACATTTTTTTGCCATTTTGGAAAATATAAAAAAATTAATAAAAAGTGATCAAAAGGTAGCACTGTCCTAACAATGATAGCAATGAAAACGGCATCAAAAGTCGCAAAAAATGACACCACCCACAGCTCCGTACACCAAAGTATGAAAAAGTTATTAGCGCCAGAAGATGACAAAATCAAAAAAAAAATTTTTGTACAGGAGGTTTTAATTTTTTTTAAATGTATGAAAACATTATAAAACCTGTACAAATGTGGTATCCCTGTGATCGTAGCAACCCAAAGAATAAAGTAGACCTGTCATTTGGGGCACACAGTGAAAGCTGTAAAATCCAAGCCCACAAGAAAACGTCGCAAATGTGTTTTTTCACCATTTTCACTGCATTTGGAATTTTTTTCCCGCTTCCCAGTACGCTCCATGGAACATTAAATACCGTCACTACGAAGTGCAATTTGTTACGCAGAAAATAAGCCATAAAAGAGCTCTTTATGTGGAAAAATAAAAAAGTTATAGATTTTTGAAGGTGGCGTGTGAAAAATGGAAGTGAAAAAACTAAAAAAGGCCAAGTCGTTAAGGGGTTAAGCTGCATTGCTGCTGCGATCTAACGAGAGCAGGCACATTCAGCTTAGAATGGCCGATGACAGCAGCTGTCTAATTTCTACCTTCTTTTACTATCTCATAGAGAAACTAACACAGTTTTTAGGTTCAAAATGGTCAATGGAACTTGGGATTCCCAGCCAGTCTCCCATGCTGGTACTTGCCAAGCCTTAAACTGCATTGCTGCTGCGATCTGACGACAGCAGGCTCATTCAGCTTAGAATGGCCGAAGACAGCAGCTGCCTAATTTCTACCTTCTTTTAATATCTCATCCAGCCAGAAACACTGACACCAACCATTATTTCGCACACCCACACACCCGTCAACAGACTTGGATTCCAATCCAGGCTCCCAATGCTGTTACTCCTTCGCGCCACAGCCCTTCACGTCTGCATTTGGGCTGCTGGAGCGATGTCTGAGCGACAGCATGCCTTTTCAGATTAGAATGGCCGTGACAAGCAGCTGTTCAACTTTATGAATCCCCTTCTTTTAACCCATCTTTGACAGAGAACTAACAACAATTTTTCAGATTTTAAAATTGTTCAAACGACAACTTGGGAATTGCCCAGGCAGTCTCCCACTCTGGTACTCTGCACAAAGCCTTAAGCTGCAATTGCTTGCTCTTGCGATTCTGACCCGCACGCATCAACACACATTCATCTCCTCCCACGCCAATGGCCGTTACATAATGGGCAGCTTCTCCCTTTCCCCAACCTCTTGCCCCGCTCCCTCATCCCCTTTTATAACTTTTTACCATCTGTATGACAGAGAAACTACTACACAATCTTCTTCAGGTTCAAAAAGGTCAACGAACTTAGTTTCCCATCCAGTCTCCATGACGGGTACTTGCCCAAACCTTAAGTCGGCAATTGCTCTGCTGGCGATCCCCCCCTGACGAGCGCAAGCACATTCATCTTAGAATGGCATATGACATTGCAGCCTGTCCTAATTTCTACCTTCTTTTACTATCCAAATACAAATAGCTGAACTTACAGCTATTTGTTTTATAGGTGTTTTCCAAAATGGGTCAACACCGAAACCCTTGCGGATTCCCCAGCCAGTCTCCATGCTGGTACTTGTCAAGCCTTAGCTCCTTGCTGCTGCGCTCTGCGACTGACTCAGCATGCACATTTCCCCTCCAGCTTACCGCGCATGGCCCGCTCTCTTACCTGCAGCCCAATGCAGCTTGTCAACTTTCTCCCCCTCGAACCCCCCCAGTTCTTTTTACCACAGCAGTTGACAGAGAACTACCCCCCCACAATTTTCACAGTCAAAAAGGTCACCGAAAACGTTGGGATTCCCAGCCCGTCATCCCAATGCTGGTACTATTGCCACAGCCTTAAGCTTTGCATTGCTTCTCCCGCGCTGAAGAGAGGAAAGCGGACTCTCCTGTGACGAGATCCTGCAGGTAGTTCAGCTGTACGAGTGGCGGCGGCTGACAGCAGGCTGTCCAAACGTTATAACACAACAACCAATTTCCTTATATAACTATCCAACCTCATAGAGAACTAACATAGTTTTCAGGTTTCAAAAAGTGGACGTACAACAACCCCCCCCGGAACTTGGAATTCCCGCACGCCCACTCTTCGTCGTCCTCAATGGGCAGGTACCTTGGCAAGTCGCCCTTTAAGGCCTGCGTAGTGCTGCCGTGGGTGGCGATCGTGAGACGAGAGCCAAAAGAGCAACAATATACACCGCCTTCGAAATAATTTAAATGGCCAATGACTACAAGCAGCCTTACCTAATTTCTTTAGCCCCCCCAATATCATTAACCCCTGTACTACTCTCAAGAGAACTAACACAATTTTCAGGTTCAAAAGGTCCAACCCAACATAACAACTTAGGATCTTCCCCCCCCCCCGCCCAGAGTCTTCCCTAGCTGGTATCTTTTGCCCCCAAGCCCGTAAGCTGCATTTTGTCTAGCTCTCCCTAACCAAAAGGGGAAGGGAAAAAAGAACCCCGCGTATGCTGACTAGCAACTTGTGGGGCCCATTCAGGCTTACGCATTCCGCGCCGATGGACAGCAGGCAACAAGCCGAGATTCAAAAACCTTATTAAAACCAATGTCTATTTTAACACCGGATCTTTGGCGCGACAGAGAACCCGCACCCCCACAATTTCTCCACGCGTTCAAAAAGGTCAACGGAACGTGGGATTCCGAGCCTGTCTCTCCCTAGGGCCCGGCTACGTGTCAAGCTCTGATGCCGTCGCACTTGACTCCTCTCCCCCCGCGATCTGACGAAAGCAGCACATTCCGCTTAGAAATGGCTGGTGACTGACATAGCGGTTCACTTGAACCTTCTTTTACTAACACATCTTTGACAGAGAAACTAACACAATTTTTCAGGTTCAAAAGGTCAACTCAAAAGCCCCCCCGTTAACTTGGTGCATTCCCAGCCATTCTCCATTGCTGGTACGCCCATTCCAGGCGCTTTCCTCCTAATCGTCGCCCATGTGCACGGCTTCCGCTCCCGCACGATCTGCGCGAGAGCCTAGGAAACACCACAGCTTAGAATGGCCGATGACAGCAGACTGTCCTAATTTCTTCTACCTTCTTTTATACCTATCTCAATCAGCGAAACTTTCTACTGCCAACAGTGTTTAGGTTCAGAATGGTCAATCGGGACAACACTTGGGGAGTCCCAGCCAGTCTCCCATGCTTGGTCAAAACTTAGGCCAAGACTTAAGCTTGCATTGCTTGCTTTATCAGCCGCTTGCGATCTTTACCCCGAGAGCAGCCACACTTCCTCTAGGATGCGCCCACAGAAAGAAATCCCCCGCACAGCAGCTGCCCTTCCAATTTCCCGTACTTCTTTTACTCTCTCAGTAGAGAAACTCCACCACCACAATCCTCCTCTTCACAGGGGCAACCAACAGCGCTGTCACCGGAACCTTGGGACTCTCCCCCACTCAATCTCCCAATGCGTGTACTATCTGCCAAGCCCTAAGCATGCATTGCTGTGTAGCTGCGATCGATGACGACAGCACATTTCACATTCAGATTAGAATTGGCCTTTACAGCAGCTGTTCCTTTTGAACCTTCTTTACGACCATCTTTGACAGAGAAACAACACAATTTGCCAGGGATTCTAACAAGGATCAACGGACTTGGGATTCGCCAGCCAAGTCTCCCCATGCTGGTACTGCTCAAGCCCTTAAGCCTGCATTGCTGCTGCGATCTGAGAGAGCAAGGCACCTTCAGCTTAGAATGGCCGTTCCTCCACCCACCGCCCAGCTTTTCAAATTTGAGCCCTCCTCCTTCTTACCCATCTTTTCCGACAACCGACGAAACTAACACACCCTCCGTTTAGGTTCACAAAGGTCAACGAACTGTGATTCCCCCACGTCCAGTCTGCCATGCTGGTACTTGCTATGTCCAACCCTAAGCTGCATTGTGCTGCGCGATCTGACGAACAGCCCAGGCACACATTCACTTAGACACCTCACTCCGGCCGATGACAAGCCCTGTTCAGTTTTGAACTTCCTTTTACCAGCATCTTTGACAGAGAAACTAACCACATCAAAAAGCACAATTTTTTTTCCAGATTTAACAGGTCAATCGGGAACTTGGGATTACCCCGCCGCCGCTCCCATGCTCTTACTTGCCAAGCCTTAAGCTGGCCTTGCTGCTGCCCAGCCATTCTGACAGAGACAAGCACATGCCAGACTTAGAATGGCCGTTGACCCAGCAACTGTCAAATTTGAACCTTCTTTTAACCATCTTTGACCCCCCCCCCCCGAGAAATACACACAATTTTTCAGGTATCAAAAGGTCAACCGCGCCTTTTGGGATTCCCATCCAGTCTCCTGCTGGTATCTTGCCAAACCTTAAGACTGCCATTGCTGCTGCGATCGTGACAGATCAGGCACATTCAGCTTAATGGCTGATGCAGCATTGTCTAATTCTACCACTTTCTTTTACTGACTCATCACGAACTACCACAGTTATAGGTTCAAAATGTGCTCACCCCGGCCCAACAGTTGGTCGGTGGGGACAAAATAAAAACCGAGAACCCAAGTACTCAGGACACCATAGCGGGTACCTCTCGCCAAGGGCCCACCTCCTCAGCCGGTCATTGCTTGCTGCAGTTTGGGGCCCGCCGCATGCCGGTGCCCCGACGCTCGAGTAGATGCACGAACACTCAGGCTAATAAAAAACAGAATGGCCGTTTACAGCAGCTGATGATCAACTTCCTTTGAACCAATTTCTTTTAAAAATAACCCTATTAAAATCCCTTTAGAACAGAAACTGAACTACACACAATTTTCTGCGTCGCTCGAAACAAACAGGTCAAGCCCCCCCCCCCCGGAACTTGGGATTCCCAGCCATTCCCTCCCCGGCCCCCACATCCACCGGCTACTCTTGCCCAAACCTTAAGCCTGCATTGCTGCTGCGATCCTGGACGAGAGCAGAACACTCTCATCCTTCGGAAATGCCCGCTGACAGCATCATGTCTATTTCTACCTCCTTCTGTCTTATAATATCTCATAGAGAAAACTAACATCGGTTTTTAGGTTCAGAATGGTCATGGAACTTGGGATTCCCACCCAGTCTCCCGTGCTGTACTTGCCAAGCTTAACTGCATTGCTGCTGCTGCAATCTGACGAGAGCACAGCACATTCAGCTTAGAGGGCCGATAACAGCAGCTGCCAATTTCTACCTTTCGGTGTTTTTCTATCTCATAGAGAACTTCCACATTTTTCAGGTTCAAAAAGGTCCAACAGGAACTTGGGATTCACTTGCCACCCCCATGTCTGGGTACTTGCCAAGCCTTAAGCTGCATTGCTTGCGCGATCTGACGACAGAAGGCACATTCAGATTAGAATGGTCCGTTGAACAAGCATCTGTTTCATTTTGACCTTCTTTTTACCAGGTTGACAAAACTAACACAATTTCAGGTTCTAAAAAGGTCAGAGACTTTGGAATTCCGCAGCCAGTCTCCCATTGCTGGTACTTGCCACTAGCCACTTAAGGCTGCATTGCTCGTCTGCGACTGACGAAGCAAGCACATTCATCTTAGAAGGCCGTTGACAGCAGCTTTGTTCATTTGAAAGCTCTTTTACATCTTAAAAGAAAACTAACACAATTTTCAGGTTTCAAAAAGGTCAACAGACTTGGGATTCCCAGCCAGTCTCCAATGCTGGTACTGTCCAAGCCTTAAGCTGCATTGCTGCTGCGCGATCTGACGACAGCAGGCACATTCAGTTAGAATGGCCGATGACAGCAGCTGTTCAGTTTTGAACCTTCTTTTACCATCTTTGACAAGAACTAACACAATTTTCAGGGATTTTAAAAGGTCAACGGAACTTGGGATTCCCAGCCAATCTCCCATGCTGGTAACTTGCCAAGCTTCAGCTCATTGCTGCTCGCTCGCCGTCTAGAACGCAAGCTCACATCCTTAGAATGGCCGTTGAAGCAATCGCTTTTCAATTTGAACCTCTTTTACATCTTTGACAGAGAAACTAACACAATTTTCAGGTTCAAAAGGGTCAACAACTTGGATTCCCAGCAGTCTCCCATGCTGGTATCGTGCCAAGCCTTAAGCTGCATTGCTGCGCTGCAGTTGGCGATCTGACAGACGAGCCCACAATTCAGCTTAGATGGCCGATGACAGAGCGGTATAATTTCTACCTTCTTTTACTATCTCATAGAGAAACTAACACAGTTTTCAGGTTCAATAAGGTCAACGGAACTTGGGATTTCCAGCCAGTCTCCCATGCTGGTACTTGCCAAGCCTTAAGCTGCATTGCTGCTGCGATCTGACGAGAGCAGGCACATTCAGCTTAGAATGGCCGATGACAGCAACTGCCTAATTTCTTCCTTCTTTTACTATTTCATAGAGAAACTCTGATGTCTTGTGGTCCAGCCAGCTCTTCTGCAATCTGAGGTTTCCAGATCTATCAAGATCTATCACTGTACGGGGTTGTGAATTGGAATGGAGCAGATGTCGCTAAACTGAAACACACAATTAACCCCTTCCCTCTGCAGCCCTTTTTAGTTTTTGCAATTTTATTTTTCACTCTTCACATTCAAAAATCTGTAACTTTTTTATTTTTCCATGTACAGAGCTGTCTCACAGCTTATTTTCTGCGTAACAAATTACACTTTAAAATGGTGGTATTTAATATTCCTTGCCTTTTGCTGGGTAGCAGGAAAAAAAATCCAAATGAATTGAAATTGGTAAAAAAACGCATTTGTGCCGTATTCTTGTGGACTTGGATTTTACAGATTTAACTGTACGCCCCAAATGACGTGTCTACTTCTTTCTTTTGGTCGGTACGATTACATGGATAACAAATTTATATAGGTTTTATAATATTTTCATGCATTTAAAAAAATTAAAACCTCCTGTACAACATTTTTTGGGGGGATTTTGCCATCTTCTGGGGCTAATAACTTTTTTATACTTTGATGTATGGAGCTGTGGCTGATGTTGTTTTTTGCTTATTTTAATGATATTTACAATGTTATCATTTTTAGGACTGTGCAACCTATTGATCACTTTTTATAGAATTTTACATTTTTTTTTAAAATGGCAAAAAAAGTGATATTTTCGACTTTGGGCACAATTTTCTGTTACGTGGGGGGTGATTAAAATTTTTAGGTTGTTTTATTATATATTTTTTTTAACTTTTTTTTATTTTTCATTTTTACTTTATCCCTAGGGTGTCTGTACGATCCTATCATTTACTGCCATACTACAGTATGGCAGTATATGGGGATTTTATTCCTCATACATTACAATGTGCTGATAGCACATTGTAATGCATGGGTTAAGCCGAAGTAGCTTTGGGTCTTCGTTAGACCCAACGCTACCATGGCGACGGATCGCCGCTTCCCGATGACGTCACGGGGAGCAACGATCCGGCACCAATCGCGGGTGTTACCGGTAAGGCGCGGTATGCAGCAAAGTCTTATTGGCTATGGAGAGGGCTCGGCCCGCGAGCCCTCTCCATGCACCGGGACCGGGCATGTGACATAATACATCAAATGTCGGTAAGGGGTTAAAAGTTAGAAACATAGAATGTTAAAAACATATAAAAACTGGTGTACTGAGACGCCAGTGTGCAAAGTCCAAAACCCCAACCCATTTATGGGGCTGTGGGAGAGGGACCTTCTGGGAGATCGAAGATCGGGATGTCGCTATGGATTGGGTCCTTTTTTTGACCAGGTACATAGACGACATCCTGATTGTCTGGAGGGGCGTCTTATTGGAGTTACAGCGTTTCTTTGCTACACTGAATAACAACGCATACAATATCAAGCTAACGTATAATGCTGATAAGTCCTGTGTCTCTTTTTTGGATGTAGCCATTAGGAAAGACGCAAACGGATTTCTGCAGACAGATGTCTACAGAAAAGAGACCTCTGTCAACTCGTTACTGCATATCTCAGCATCCCACCCAATTCAAACAATAAAAGCAATCCCTACAGGACAATTTCTCCATATCAGGAGGATATGCTCCACCGAAGAAGATTTTAAAAGACAAGCAGCAGATCTGTGTTCTAGATTTCAACAACTGCAACAGAGTACTGAAACGGGCATATAGGTGCACAAAGGGGACAGCACGTCAAACTTTACTGATACCTAAGGAGAAGAAAAAAAACCTCAGATCAGGTATGATTTATTACCAACTACAATTCAAAATGGCATGAAATGCTCCAAATACTTACACGATACTGGCCAATTTTACAAAGTGATTCCATTGTGGGTAAATATGTTACACCATACCCCTCTGTGACAGCCCGGAGAGCACAAAATTTACGCGACCTGTTTAGTCAAGAGCCACTATAGAGCTATCCAGCACCATTTTTGGTGCCAATCGGCCACCATGGGGATGCAAACCTTGTGGGCGCTGTATCACATGCCCTAATGTGGAAAGAGCAAACACATTCACAGACTCCTCAGTGAGTAAAACATAACATTACACACAGTATCTCATGTAATACAAAGGCGGTGGTGTACTATGCCACATGCCGTGCAACCTGATCTATATTGGGCTAACAAGTCGCCCAATGAAAATACGAATTAGGGAACACATGCGAGACATCCGAGGTACATATTTCGATCCCGAAGCTAAACAAGTGGCACTTCACTCCAAGGAAAAACACAATTCTGACCCGAGTCTTCTGAAAGGATGCGGCATTGCTAAAATTGGCCTAGGCACCAGGGGTGGTCCAATTCAATAACGCTTGGCACAATATGAAACCCTCAATTGGACCCTCAACACCCTTAAACCTCTAGGTCTCAATGAGACTCTAAGCTTTGCTCCATTCCTTGAATAGACACGCCAGTACCCCATTCCTATCAGTTTCCCCAGACCCCCCCCCCTTTTTTTTTTTCAATTTATTACATCCATAAATGGGTCGTGATTTTGCACTTTGCACACTGGCGTCTCAGTACACCAGTTTTTATATGTTTTTAACATTCTATGTTTCTAACTTTTAATTGTGTGTTTCAGTTTAGCGACATCGGCTCCATTCCAATTCACAACCCTGTACAGTGATAGATCTTGATAGATCTGGAAACCTCAGACTGCAGAAGAGCTGGCTGGACTACAAGACATCAGAGTCTTATATGGATATTTAATACACATGTTTCTTTCTCCCTTTTTTTGTTTTGACAGCACACTAGTGTGGGCTCTCTAGGATGTAAGTTGCTGTTGAGCATACCTATGCATTTTTTCAGGGCATGGACCACATCCAAGGTAATGGCCAGCCTGGATATGATGTCCATGAACATATAAGATTATAATATTCATGCTCTTGCTTCAATATATCGCCTTCCACCCCTGCACTTGCCTTCACTCACCTTCTCACGTCACATTTCCTTCCCTCACCTGCCCCCCCCCCTCCCTCACACCTTAGAGGTAGTTATTGCTATATTTATAGTATATATTTAAGTATGTATGTATTTAATGTCTATATATTCCTAACTGGTGTTTGGTAGGGTACATATAGGTCTCTTCATTAATGCACAGGTCACTTTAATCTGTATTAAATTTAATGTATGATTAAGATGCAGCAGTATCAACATCTGCATCAATTGGTGTTTGTATCACCATTCGGTCCTAACCTAATGGCCCCGCATTATTGTATTTTGTTGTTTTTTTATAAAATTACCTGTGTACATTGTTATTTGCTATCTATGTATTATAAACAATGCACTTTATATACAACCTCTTATCTATGATGAATTATTACAAGCAGGTATTTATTTAGGTAGAAACGTATTCACTGTGCGATAGATGCAAGGCAAGCTGGCAACAATGCCACACGATTTATGCACAACGATCCTGAATAACCAGTTCTCTATTTTTCTTCTCTTTTCTTAGCTGCGCCAACACCTCTCCTGGGGGAGCCCCTCGCTCATGCGTCTTGTAGTGCTCCATAGTGTCCAGCAAATTACGTACCCTGTGTATGTGTGTATTGTGTTCTTGCGGGATTACGTGCAATAGACTCGACAGTGCACCTCATATCACTTATTCATTGGTTCGATGTCCATTTATCATGTGCCCTCTGACCGAAGAGACGCCACCCCCAGACGAAGGCTCATTTGACCCGAAACGCGTGCTGGGGAGGCGGTCTCCCTGGACAGTGGAACAATTTGATTTTTCTCCACTAGGTAAGAACTGGGATATATTAGGTTAGGTCTCCTCCTCATGCTATGGCACGGCTGGGTGATCCCCCTGAGCTGTATATACACCTTTATTGACTGACAGTTCTGCACCAAATGTGTCGCTAGTATTTGCCCAGTTGCTTAGGCATTATTTTGTATATACTACAGTTCCACAGTGTCCAGAGTGTGGCCGCCATTCTTCTCTGTATTTCATCATCCCGTTTTACACTGATTATCGTGGACACCTTATCATGGGGCCATGGTCTGTCTGCATGTTTCCGAATGTCTTTAACTAATTAAATTTATTTTGTGTATGTCATTAATAAAACAATTTCTTATTCTGAACAAGTATATTGTTAGTCTTGTCCTTTCCCTTCCCTGTGAAGGGTATTTTTGGTTTTGAGTATGTGGTCTTTGGACGTACAGACTAGGTGCGGTTACTTAGGGGACTTAACCATTTAAGCAAGCCATAATCTTTTATGTGCAATACACCACTTACAAGTAAAAGTAACTTGTGATCCCCTTCTTGATCTGTGTCCATTCTCCATTCTACCTAGTGACTGTATTTAATATTCCATGTTGTGTACTTGGAAGTGGGAAAAAAAAAATGACAAATGCAGCTAAATTGGTGAAAAAAATGCACTTGCGCCATTTTCTACCGGGCTTGGTTTCTACAACTTTCCTTTTGTACAAAAAGTTCTGACCCTAATAACCTTTTCATACTTTGGTGTACGGAACTGTGTAAGATGTGAATTCTTGCGGGATTAGCTGATGTTTTCTTTGCTACCATTTTTGGGACTGTAAGACCTTTTTATCACTTGTTGTTAAATTTATTATATGTTTCAAAATGGCGAAAAAGTGGCATTTTGAACATTTATGCACTATTTTGCGTTAGTGGGTGTCAAGGAAATATTATTCTTGAATGTGTAAGATTTGTTGAACTATTGGGCAATTACAAACTTTGTTGAAATATATGGCATCCATTGAAGCATCCAGGCCTCTTTTACACCATCCTGGAGATCCTTACAACCTGATAAACTCTGACCTGCAGAATGTTCTGTGGTGACCTCAAAAGCCATTTGGTCACCTCTCCTCTGCACCTACCCCCACCCCTGCATTTAGGGATTTGGAGACAAAGAACTGTTTAAATATTCCTGGACTCTCCCCCCTCATTAAAACTTTGCCCAATCCTGAATGACGCTCTGGACTAATTAATGAATGGGAGTTTCTGAAATCTGAACCAAACTGAAAAGATATAAAACAATATGAAATCCAGGAATTGGTGTTCACATTTTGGGGGCTGCTTGACAAGCTGAGTGTGTTCCTTATTTCCCCCACCTCCAGGGAATCAGGATTTACTATAAGTTGTAAGTTTCTGTTATTTTTCTCCCTTTTTATTTTATAACTGTTTTGCCGTGTTGTGTGTCATTTTATTTTGTAATTCTTTGTTTTTAACCCCTTAACGACTTGGCCTTTTTTAATTTTTTCACTTCCATTTTTCACTCACCAAACTTCAAAAATCTATAACTCTTTTATTTTTCCACATAAAGAGCTGTGTTATGGCTTATTTTCTGCGTAACAAATTGCACTTCATAGTGATGGTATTGAATATTCCATGGCGTGTACTGGAAAGCGGGAAAAAAATTCCAAATGCAGTGAAAATGGTGAAAAACCACATTTGCGACGTTTTCTTGTGGGCTTGGATTTTACAGCTTTCACTCTGCGTCCCAAATGACATATCTACTTTATTTTTTGGGTCGGTACGATCACGTGGATACCAAATTTGTATAGGTTTTATAATGTTTTCATACATTTAAAAAAATTAAAACCACCTGTACAAAATATTTTTTTTTTATTTTGCCATCTTCTGGCACCAATAACTTTTTCATACTTTGGTGTATGGAGCTGTGGGTAGTGTCATTTTTTGCGAATTTTTATAGCGTTTTCATTGCTATAATTTTTGGGAATGTGCAACCTTTTGATCACTCTTCATGAACTTTTTTATATTTTTAAAAATGGCAAAAAATGCAATTTTCGACTTTGGACGCTATTTTCCATCACGGGGTTAAATGCAGTGAAAAACCGTTATTATATTTTGATAGATCGGGCATTTTTGGATGCGGCGATATCTAATGTGTTTATGATTTTTACTGTTTATTTATATTTATATCAGTTATAGGGAAAGTGGGGTGATTTGAATTTTTAGGTTTATTTATTCTAATTTTTTTAAAACTTTTTTTTATTTTTAATTTTACTGTTTTTCAAACTCTAACCCTAGGTAGTCTGATTCATCCTATCATATACTGCCATACTACTGTATGGCAGTATATGTTGATTTTACTCCCTATTCATTACAATGTGCAAGTAGCACATTGTAATGCGTGGGTTAAAACGAAGTAGCCTCGGGTATTCGGAACACCCAAGGCTACCATGGTGACGGATCACCGCTCCCCGTGACATCATCGGGGAGTAACGATCCGCGACAATAGGGTGGCGCCATCTCTTTGAAGCCTTTAAGGTCTTCCCTTAGTTGCTGAAAATTTGCCCTCCTGAAGTTTAGAGTGTTGGTTGCCCCTTCCCTAACGTTCTTAGTAAAGCGTAATACAAAATCAATGATATTATGATCACTATTCCCCAGGTTCCCCCCAACCTGTAGTTTTGATACCCTATCAGGTCTGTTGGTTAGGATAAGGTCCAGCAGTGGCCCCCCTCTTGTTGGCTCCAGGACTATTTGCGACAGGTAATTGTCTTTTGTTGTTGACAAGAACCTGCTACCTTTGAAGGACCTGCATGTTTCTGCCCCCCAGTCAATATCTGGGTAATTGAAGTCCCCCATGATAAGTACTTCACCATGCTTTGAAGCCGCATCCATTTCACTTATCAGCATTTCCTCTGCTGCCTCCATTATATTCGGAGCCTTATAACAAACCCCTTGTAATATTTTATTATTCTTTTTCCCTCCCCTTATCTCCATCCATAGGGACTCCACATTTGCATTTGCGTTACTGATGTCATCTCGCAAGACAGGCTTGAGGCAAGAATTCACATATAAACAAACCCCTCCCCCTTTTTTATTTATACGATCCTTTCTAAAAAGACTATTACTATTATTCTTTGGGTCGGTGCGATCACGGGGATACCAAATTTGTAAAGGTCTTATAATGTTTTCATGCATTTACAAAAATTAAAACCTCCTGCACAAAAACAAATCTTCTGGCACTGATAACTTTTTTCTACTTTAGTGTACGAAGCTGTGAGTGGTGGATTTTGATGATGTTTTCAATGGTTCTATTTTTAGGACTGTATGGCCTTTTAACCAATTTTTATCGAATTTTTTATGTTTTTCAAAATGGCCATTTTAACTTTGGGCGCTATTTTCTGTTACAGGGTTAAACGTTGTACAAAACGTATATTTTGATACATCAGGCATTTTGGGACATGTTTATGATTATGATTTTTACTGTTCATTTATATTTATATGGCTTCTGGGGAAAGGGGGGTCATTTGAATATCTATTTATTTTATTTATTTTTAAATTGTTTTTATTGAAAGTTCCCCCCACTCCCTTTTCAACCCCAACAATTACAACTAGGAATGAAAGATATACATAAGAATAAGAGATATACATAAACTGCCACAGGTTTTTTTGGTAGAATTTTTTTTCTTAAGTTTTTTTTATTTTTAATTTTTACTATTTTTCAGATTCCCTGGGATACTTTAACCCTAAGTTGTTTGATTGATCCTATCATTTACTGCCATACTACAGTATGGCAGACAGTATTGCAGTTAAAACCAGGCTGTCATAGCAACCAAACCGCCCCGTCACTGGGAACGGCAATCAAACAAAGATGGCAATCGGTGCTAGCAATGTTAAGTAAGTGTTTGCTGCATTATGCATATTGCCATATTGGCAGTCCATATATTGTCCAGTAATACCGTGGTTGCTCATGTCACTGAATAGCATACAGTAATCCCGTGATTGTAGTCACTGAATATCATCCAGTTATACCGTGATTGTTCCTGTCACTGAATAACATCCAGTAATATTGTAATTAGTCCTGTCAGTGACTAGAGTTTTATATACCGTCAAGGCCGGATTAAAGGAGGGGATCCTGGGGCTCTAGCCCCGGGGCCCCCACCACTTTCACTTTTTAAGGGGCCCCCACCAGTTTCCGACTGTCAGTTGATCACTACGTGCTGCTGCCAAAACAGTGCATCAGCAATCTCCCCCAGCGATGGCAGCTGTGCCTTCAGTGGCCGACGGCTGCCTGAAGAGCGAGGAAGAGCATCATGGGATCACTGGAAGGGAAGGTGAGGGTAAGTATGAAGTTTATTATTTTGTGGCCATTTTCTACAGGGGACTGGCAGCTAAATTCTACAGGGGGCTTGTGGGTGTATACTACAGGGAGCCGGTGGCTGTATTCTACAGGGGACTGGTGGCTGTATTCTACAGGGGGCTACAGGCTATAAACTACAGGGTCTGGCAGGCTATATACTAAAGAGTCTGGCAGGCTTTATACTTCCAAAAACATTGTTGGAAGGGCCCCCACCAGTTTGTGCCCAGGGGCCCCCACCACCCTTAATCCGGCCCTGTATACCGTCCAGTAATACAGTGATTGCTGGCAATGAGTAACATCTGCTAAAACTGTGATTAGTCCTGTCAGTGACAAGAGTTTATAAAGTATCCAGTAATGGGGTTATAAAGGCATAATGGTATACAAAAATCCCTTAACTATAATAAAATGACACTGACAACTAGAGATGAGCGAGCACTAAAATGCTCGGGTACTCGTTATTCGAGACGAACTTTTCCCGATGCTCGAGTGCTCGTCTCGAATAACGAGCCCCATTGAAGTCAATGGGAGACTCGAGCATTTTTCAAGGGGACCAAGGCTCTGCACAGGGAAGCTTGGCCAAACACCTGGGAACCTCAGAAAAGGATGGAAACACCACGGAAATGGACAGGAAACAGCAGGTGCAGCATGCATGGATGCCTCTGAGGCTGCCTAATCGCACCATTATGCCAAAATTATGGGCAACAGCATGGCCATGACAGAGTGACAGAATGAAGCTAGATAGCATCTAAAACATCCAATAATTGACCCTGACACTATAGGGGATGGCATGCAGAGGCAGCGGCAGCAGCGGCAGGCTAGAGAGTGGCATGGTTCACTCTCCTGGACCCACGGTACAAGCAAAATCTTTCCACTCTCATCCCTGCAGAGGAAAGGAGTGTGAGAATGCATGAATACCAGCAGGCCCTGGTGCACAAGCTGAAACAGTATTTCCCTTCTGACAGCGCTAGCGGCAGAGTGCGTAGTTCTGCGGGACAAGTAGCGAGGGAGAGTAGGCGAGCAGGCAGCTTGTCCAGCACTGGCAAGGGTACGCTTTACAAGGCTTTTGCCAGCTTTATGTCACCCCAGCAAGACACTGTCACCTGTCCCCAGTCTCGGCAGAGTAGGGCTGATCTTTACAGAAAGATGGTGAGGGAGTACGTAGCTGATCATACCATCGTCCTAAATGATCACACAGCTCCCTACAACTACTGGGTTTCAAAGCTGGACATGTGGCACGAACTGGCGCTGTACGCCTTGGAGGTTCTTGCCTGCCCTGCCGCTAGCGTCTGCTGTGTAATCCACAAAATATACTGGCAAACTTTTATCATTTACCAATATTATTTCAGCGCTTTTTGCGCATCTGTTTACATTCCCCTCACCCGCCAGAACCCAAACTTATAAGAACGCTACTACACTTGATCTTATACAAAAGGTTCTTAGAAGTGCTGTTTGGGGAGTAGCCTAGAGACAGGGGCTTGGATTGGCGAAAGCTCGCCTGGCAGCGGAGCGCCAGCTCCATCCCAAGATCCAACTAACATAGTTTTAACTGCAGCACCTTTAATCTACTACTAGTTCACTGCCTCCATACATGGTCCCCTTATCAAACGAGCTGTGTCAGGCAGAATTTTGGGTTGTTTTCATGGCTTCCACATCAAACTTGTTAACTTTGTCGCCACCCTGCTGTGTAATCCACAAAATATACTGGGATAGCGATTTTGATAGGATTGATTAGATCTGGAAACCTCAGACTGCAGAAGAGCTGGCTGGACTACAAGACATAGAGTCTTATATGGATATTTAATCCACATGTTTCTTTCTCCCTTTTTGTTGTTTGACAGCACATAGTGTGGGCTCTCTAGGATGTAAGTTGCGTTGAGCATACCTATGCATTTTTTCAGGGCATGGACACATCCAAGGTAATGGCCAGCCTGGTATGATGTCCTGAACATATAAGATTATAATTCACTGCTCTTGCTTCAAAATCGCCTTCCACCCCTGCCCTTGCCTTCACTCACCTTCTCACGTCCACCATTTCTTTCCTCCACCTGCCCCCCCCCCCTCACCATTAGAGGTAGTTATTGATATATTTATGTATATATTAAGTATGTAGTATTTAATGTCTATATATTCCTAACTGGTGTTTGGTGGGTACATATAGTCTCTTCATTAATGCACAGGTCACTTAATCTGTATTAAATTTAATGTATGATTAAGAGCAGACAGTATCAACATCTGCATCAATTGTGTTTGTACACCATTCGGTCCTACCTAATGGCCCGCATTATTGTATGTTTGTTGTTTTTATAAATTACCTGTGTACATGTTATTTGCTATCATGTATTATAAACAATGCACTTTATATACAACCTCTTATCTATGATGAATTATTACAAGCAGGTATTTATTTAGGTAGAAACGGATTCACTGTGCGATAGATGCAAGCAAGCTGGCAACAATGCCACACGATTTATGCACAACGATCCTGAATAACCAGTTCTCTATTTTTCTTCTCTTTTCTTAGCTGCGCCAACACCTCTCCTGGGAGACCCTCGCTCATGCGTCTTGTAGTGCTCATAGTGTCCAGCAAATTAGTACCCTGTGTATGTGTGTATTGTGTTCTTGCGGGATTACGTGCAATAGACTCGACAGTGCACCTCATATCACTTATTCCTTGGTTCGATGTCCATTTATCATGTGCCCTCTGAACCGAAGGACGCCACCCCAGAGAAGGCTCATGACCGAAACGCGTGCTGGGGAGGCGGTCTCCGGACAGTGGAACAATTTGATTTTTCTCCACTAGGTAAGAACTGGGATATATTAGGGTAGGTCTCCTCTCATGCTATGGCACGGCTGGTGATCCCCCTGAGCTGTATAATACACCTTTATTGACTGACAGTTCTGCACCACAATGGTCGCTAGTATTTGCCCAGTTGCTTAGGCATTATTTGTATTACTACAGTTCCACAGGGTCCAGAGTGTGGCCGCATTCTTCTCTGTATTTCATCATCCCGTTTACACTGATTATCGTGGACACCTTATCATGGGGCCATGGTCTGTCTGCATGTTTCCGAATGTCTTTAACTAATTAAATTTATTTTGTGTATGTCATTAATAAACAATTTCTTATTCTGAACAAGTATATTGTTAGTCTTGTCCTTTCCCTTCCTGTGAAGGGTATTTTGGTGTTTGAGTATGTGGTCTTTGGACGTACAGACTAGGTGCGGTTACTTAGGGGACTTAACCATTTAAGCAAGCCATAATCTTTATGGCATACACCACTTCAAGTAAAAGTAACTTGTGATCCCCTTCTTGATCTGTGTCCATTCTCCATTCTACCTAGGGACTGTATTTAATATTCCATGTTGTGTACTTGGAAGTGGGAAAAAAAAAAAGACAAATGCAGCTAAATTGGTGAAAAAAATGCACTTGCGCAATTTCTACCGGGCTTGGTTTCTACAAACTTTCCTTTTGTACAAAAGTTCTGAACCTAATAACCTTTCATACTTTGGTGTACGGAACTGTGTAAGATGGAATTCTTGCGGGATAGCTGATGTTTTCTTTGCTACCATTTTTGGGACTGTAAGACCTTTTTATCACTTGTTGTTAAATTTATTATATGTTCAAAATGGCGAAAAAGTGGCATTTTGAACATTTATGCACTATTTGCGTTAGTGGGTGTCAAGGAAATATTATTTTGAATGTGTAAGATTTGTTGAACTATGGGCATTACAAACTTTGTTGAAAATATGGCATCATTGAAGCATCCAGGCTCTTTTACACCATCCTGGAGATCCTTACAACCTGATAAACTCTGACCTGCAGAATGTTCTGTGGTGACCTCAAAAGCCCTTTGGTCACCTCTCCTCGCAACTACCCACCCCTGCATTTAGGGATTGGAGGACAAGAAAATGTTTAAATATTCCTGGACTCTCCCCTCATTAAAACTTGCCCAATCCTGAATGACGCTCTGGACTAATTAATGAATGGGAGTTTCTGAAATCTGAACCAAACTGAAAAGATATAAAAACAATATGAATCCAGGAATTGGTGTTCACATTTTGGGGGCGCTTGACAAGCTGAGTGTGTCCTATTTCCCCCACCCCAGGGAATCAGGATTTACTATAAGTTGTAAGTTTCTGTTATTTTTTCCCTTTTTATTTTATAAACTGTTTTGCGTGTGTGTGGTCATTTATTTGTGAATTCTTTGTTTAACCCCTAACGACTGGCCTTTAATTTTTTCACTCCATTCACCACCAAACCAAAATCTATAACTCTTTTATTTTTCACATAAAGAGCTGTTATGGCTTATTTTCTGCGAACAATTGCACTTCATAGTGATGGTATTGAATATTCCATGGGTGTACTGGAAAGCGGGAAAAAATTCCAAATGCAGTGAAAATGGTGAAAAACCACATTTGCGAAGTTTTCTTGTGGGCTTGGATTTTACAGCTTTCACTCTGCGTCCACAATGACATATCTACTTTATTTTTTGGGTCGGTACGATCACGTGGATACCAAATTTGTATAGGTTTTATATGTTTTCATACATTTAAAAAATTAAAACCACCTGTACAAATATTTTTTTTTATTTTGCCATCTTCTGGCACCAATAACTTTTTCATACTTTGGTGTATGGAGCTGTGGGTAGTGTCATTTTTTGCGAATTTTATAGCGTTTTCATTGCTATAATTTTGGGAATGTGCAACCTTTGATCACTCTTCATGAACTTTTTATATTTTTAAAAATGGCAAAAATGCAATTTTCGACTTTGGAGTATTTTCCATCACGGGGTTAAATGCAGTGAAAAACCGTTATTATTTTGATAGATCGGGGATTTTGGATGCGGCGATATCTAATGTGTTTATGATTTTTACTGTTTATTTATATTTATATCAGTTATAGGGAAATGTGGGGTGATTTGAATTTTTAGGTTTATTATCTAATTTTTTTAAAACTTTTTTTATTTTTAATTTTACTGTTTTTCAAACTCTAACCCTAGGTAGTCTGAATCATCTTCATATACTGCCATACTACGTATGGCAGTATTAGTTGATTTTCTCCCTATTCATTACAATGTGCAAGTAGCACATTGTAATGCGTGGGTTAAAACGAAGTAGCCTCGGGTATTCGGAACACCCAAGGCTACCATGGTGACGGATCACCGCTCCCCGTGACATCATCGGGGAGTAACGATCCGCGACAATGGGTGGCGCCATCTCTTTGAAGCCTTTATAGGTCTTCCCTTAGTTGCTGAAAAATTGCCTCTCTGAAGTTTAGAGTGTTGGTTGCCTTCCACTTCTAACTATCAAAAGAATTTGTCCACCCAGTTCCCACTGTAGTTGATACCTATAGTTGTAGATAGTCAGTACAAAAAAAAAAACCAAAAAACATGGCCCCCTCTTGTTGGCTCCAGGACTATTTGCGACAGGTAATTGTCTTTTGTTGTTGACAAGAACCTGCTACCTTTGAAGGACCTGCATGTTTCTGCCCCCCAGTCAATATCTGGGTAATGCAGTCCCCCATGATAAGTACTTCACCATGCTTTGAAGCCGCATCCATTTCACTTATCAGCATTCCTCGCTGCTCCATTATATTCGGGCCTTAAACAAACCCCTTGTAATATTATTATTTCTTTTCTCCCCTTATCTCCATCCATAGGGACTCCACATTTGCATTTGCGTTACTGATGTCATCTCGCAAGACAGGCTTGAGGCAAGAATTCACATATAAACAAACCCCTCCCTTTTTTTTTATACGATCCTTTCTAAAAAGACTATTACTATTATTCTTTGGGTCGGTGCGATCACGGGGATACCAAATTTGTAAGGTCTTATAATGTTTTCATGCATTTACAAAAATTAAAACCTCTGCCACAAAAACAAATCTTCTGGCATGATAACTTTTTTTCTCTTAGTGTACGAAGCTGTGAGTGGTGGATTTTGATGATGTTTTCAATGGTTCTATTTTTAGGACTGTATGGCCTTTTAACCAATTTTTATGAATTTTTATGTTTTTCAAAATGGCCATTTTAACTTTGGGCGTCATTTCTGTTACAGGGTTAAACGTTGTACAAAACGTATTATTTGATACATCAGGCATTTTGGGACATGTTTATTGATTATGATTTTACTGTTCATTTTTATTTTATTGGCTTCTGGGAAAGGGGGGTCATTTGATAGTCTATTTTATTTTATTTAAATTGTTTTTTATTGAAAGTTCCCCCCATCCCTTTCAACCCAACAATTACAAACTAGGAATGAAAGATATACATAAGAATAAGAGATATACATAAACTGCACAGGTTTTTTTTGGTAGAATTTTTTTTCTTAGTTTTTTTTATTTTTAATTTTTACTATTTTTCAGATTCCCTGGGATACTTTAACCCTAAGTTGTTTGATTGATCCTATCATTACTGCCATAATACAGTATGGCAGACAGTATTGCAGTTAAACCAGGCTGTCATAGCAACCAAACCGCCCCGTCACTGGGAACGGCAATCAAACAAAGATGGCAATCGGTGCTAGCAATGTAAGTAGTGTTTGCTGCATTATGCATATTGCCATATTGGCAGTCCATATATGTCCAGTAATACCGTGGTTGCTCATGTCACTGAATAGCATACAGTAATCCCGTGATTGTAGTCACGAATATCCTCCAGTTATACCGTGATTGTTCCTGTCACTGAATAACATCCAGTAATATTGTAATTGTCCTGTCAGTGACTAGAGTTTTATATAAGTCAAGGCCGGATTAAAGGAGGGGATCTGGGGCTCAGCCCGGGCCCCACCACTTTCACTTTTAAGGGGCCCCCACCAGTTTCCGACTGTCAGTTGATCACTACGTGCTGCTGCCAAAACAGTGCATCAGCAATCTCCCCAGGATGGGCAGCTGTGCCTTCAGTGGCCGACGGCTGCCTGAAGAGCGAGGGAAGAGCATCATGGGATCACTGGAAGGGAAGGTGAGGGTAAGTATGAAGTTTATTATTTTGTGCCATTTCTACAGGGGACTGCAGCTAAATTCTACAGGGGGCTTGTGGGTGTATACTACAGGGAGCGGTGGCTGTATTCTACAGGGACTGGTGGCTGTATTCTACAGGGGGCTACAGGCTATAAACTACGGGTCTGGCAGGCTATTACAAAGAGTCTGGCAGGCTTTATACTTCCAAAAACATTGTTGGAAGGGCCCCACCAGTTTGTGCCCAGGGGCCCCACCACCCTTAATCCGGCCCTGTATACCGTCCAGTATACAGTGATTGCTGGCAATGAGTAACATCTGCTAAAACTGTGATTAGTCCTGTCAGTGACAAGAGTTTATAAAGTATCCAGTAATGGGGTTATAAAGGCATAATGGTATACAAAAATCCTTAACTATAATAAATGACACATGACAACTAGGATGAGCGAGCACTAAATGCTCGGGTAATCGTATTCGAGAGAACTTTTCCCGATGCTCGAGTGCTCGTCTCGAATAACGAGCCCATTGAAGTCAATGGGAACTCGAGCATTTTTCAAGGGGACCAAGGCTCTGCACAGGGAAGCTTGGCCAAACACCTGGGAACCTCAGAAAAGGATGGAAACACCACGGAAATGGACAGGAAACAGCAGGTGCAGCATGCATGGATGCCTCTGAGGCTGCTTAATCGCACCATTATGCCAAAATTATGGGCAACAGCATGGCCATGACAGAGTGACAGAATGAAGCTAGATAGCATACTAAAACATCCAATAATTGACCTGACACTATAGGGGATGGCATGCAGAGGCAGCGGCAGCAGCGGCAGCTAGAGAGTGGCATGGCGACTACCCTAAATGGACTCAAACCAATGGGTGGCAGAGAGGAACCAAAGGAGGTGCAAGAAGCGCTCAAATAATTCGGACATGATAAAAGTTTGAGCATCTATGTCCAGTCCATGTAGTAACTTCCATTTCTACGGCTGATCATTTTACTGCTGTGAGCCAGGGCTGCTCTTTCCATGCCTGCGGATTATGAATGAAGAATAGCCTTTTGGACTCCCATGGTTTGCAGACAACACGCTCCAATTACTCAACGACAGGCTAGGGAAACTCTGTTGGGGACCGGGGTTCCATTCCCTCTGTTCTCAAGGCTCTTTCATCCAGTGTCTGTGGACTCCTCAAAGAGATGGCAGGTCTTCTTTCTGCTGGCTTATAAGGACTATGCAGCTGTTTTCCTCAGAAGCAAGCAGAGATCTGCCACCAACCCTATGACTGTACCATTGGCCTGCTGTTGCCGGGACACATCTCCTCCCGAGGACGGAAGGTTTTTTGTCGGCCTACATCAAGGAGAAGAATTTGACAGAAGGGATTCATCCGCAAGTCATCTTCCCCTGGCCGGTGCTGGATTCTTCTTTGTGGCCAAGAGGATGGTTCCCTCCGCCTCCCCGTGCATTGATAACCACGGCCTCAATAAAGTACGGTGATGAAAAAACCTCTACCTTTTGCCTCTCATCACTGCACTTTTTGATGGCTAGGAGCGCCAAGTTTTTCACCAGCGGATCTGTGAGAGCGGCATTAACCCATTGCATCTGTAAGGAGATAGTGGAAGATACCCTCAATCCCCCGTGAATGAACAATTTTTGATCCCTTTGTAACTACCAATGCCCAGAGGTGTTCCAGAATTTGTCAACAATATATCGAGAGATTGCTATACATTTGTGTCATCTCTACTTGAGAAGTATTCTGGTTTTTCTTCCGTGACCTATCAGTCTGTCGATTCAGTACTTGGCAAGTTCTCAGCATGGCCTTAAGGGCCAAACGCATTATATGCCAAGGGAGACAATGCAATTATCAGAGTTATGGGATGCATTAATTTGACAAAGGACTACAGAAGGATCTGCCAAGTGTCTGCCGTACTCAGTGGGCCTCGTCCAGTGGACTACATGCAACAGAGATTTCTGGGGCTTACGCCAATTATATCAGCAATTTTTCCACATTCTCCTCTCTTTTATCTCTATTGTGGCGCTGACAAAGAAGAAGTTCGCCTTTGCCTATGCCCCAGTTCTCACCACGGCTGAAGGGCAGAAGACATACCAGTTGGAGGTTGACGCCTCATCGTTGCGTGCTGGGCTGTCAATCACCAAAAGGCCCAAAGTACGAACCCTCACCGTGCTTCTTCTCTAAAAACCTTCTCAGCCGATGATGAGAGGATTTTATTCCATTGGGGATAGGAACTTTGCCGGCTTTGCTTAATTTTTTGTTGTATTGGGATGACATCCATGCCCCACCTTTCTATGGTCAGCCTTCTGATGTTATTCCGCCATGGAGGAATTGGTCCATCAGGGAAACAAAACACGGCAGTCTACTACTTTGAGCCTGCCGCCCCCACCAAACCCAGGGCGATAAGAGACACAAGGCCCATCCAGTTTTTTCCAGGTGATAGGTGTGGTTATCTTCTAGATACGTCTGGCTTAAGGTCCCAACTACATGATCGCGTCGCTCTCTCGGGCGTCCATTTGAGGTCCTGGAGCGCATAAATCCGTGGCCTATAGCTACTGCCCTTCTTCCCACCAGTCATCTGGACCGTTCTCCACGACAAGTACCACTTCCAGTCATGAGGGCATTCCACTGAGTGTCTTTGAGGTGAAAAGGTCTGGTGGTAAGAAGTCAGTCGAGGGAAAGCAGTTCTGTTCTGTTGACTTTCTGTTGGGGTTCGGGCCATTGGGAGAGGTCTTGGGAGCCCGAGACAACACCATGGATTGTGCGCTCTTCAAAGGTTCTTTGAAGAGGGGGAGGCCAAAGAGGGGAGGGTACGTCAGGGTGCCCTGACCGACACATATGCAGGTCACAGGCACACATTGTTCCTCAGTGGACCCAGTCAGAAACACCTTTCCCGGCTCCAGCGGCGGTTCTCACTATGCCCATGTCTAAATCCCTGCCTATAGGGTGGGGCACTGGCTGTAAAATTTAAAGGGCTGCAAGCAGATAATTGGTATGGCCAGCTGCCAATTCTGTAATAAAGGGGGGCGGCTCATCCTGTTCCCTGACGGATCTTGGGGGTGGAGTCTTAATGAGCAGCTCATTAACCGTCTAGTGCAGGAGGGCAGCTGACTCCAGCAGCAGCAGGACATAGAGCAGACCCTGCGCCCAGCAGGTGGTGGCACTTCTGGACACGCCCCTACACACCCCAGAGTAGAGGATTCCAATGGGCTGCTGCAGCCAACTTGATGTTTGGCCGGACTGCGGGAGTTGCATTAAAGAAGCATGTCCTGCACCGGCCGGTAGTGCGGCTTCCAGGACGGAGTGTTCAGTGCAGCGCTCCATCGTTACCAAGGAGAGAGACCCAACTTGTCCACTAATGTGGAGAGGACTGACCTTTGTCAAGATGAATCAGGGGGATCAGCCAGATTTCATCACACCAATGCCTTATGCAGATTCAGTTTGTTTTTTAAAACAAAATCAGATGATCCTCCCCAACGTGAGAAATGAGCTCTGGATTACAACACCTGCCTTCAGCACTACTTCTGATGCATGCCACCCACCTGATGCCACAAGAATCTGGCTGCCGTGCTCCATCTGCCTCCGTGGACTGAATTGTCACCATCATGCCACATCTTTTATTCTACACGTGATGACTCCTTGTGCACGCTGGCACCTTCATCAGTGGCTCTGATCATGTGCCACTCTATGGCATAACCATGTTGCTGCCAACCTCCCAAATTTTATGGTGACCACTCTCTGACCTCATTGCTGCTGCTGGGCTGCTGCCACTGCCACCCCACACTCTAAAATTGTGCCACACTATGGCCTAACATGATGTGCACCTAAGAATTTTCCATTCGCCCACTCTATGACAGCATGCTGCCTCGCCAAGCTGTCTTGCGACCTCCACGTCATAATTGGGCACCACGGGGCCTACCATGTTGCTTGCCACTAAGAATTTGCATTGTGCCAACTCTTGACACTCTGCTGCGCGCTGGCCAGTGCCACCCACGCCTAACATTGTTGCCACGATGTAGGCCTACCATGTTGCTGACCACCTAAAGAATGTTTTCGTGCACTCTCTGACCCTCATGCCACTGCTGCTGCTGTGCCACTGCCACCTTGAAGTTTCTTTGGATGATGCCATGTGGTATCGATAATCTTTAAATTTAAATTAAAAATTCAACTCAAATCTTCAAACTTTGAATGCATTTCAAAACTTCAAATTAATCATTGTCGCACTCTGTGGCCTGCCGATGTTGCAGCACACCTCCATAAGTTGTCAATGTCGCCATCTGCAGCCTACTACGTGTCGCTGCCCAAACTGGCACGATGTCTACACTGGACACCACTTTGATTTCCATCATGCTGTTTTACCCTCCATCACTCTATCCACGGTTACACACTATGTTTGGTTTTTCCCTTCATTCATCTGTCAGAAGGAGAAATGAAAATCTTCAGGATTGAAAAACCCACAAGCCAGGAGTGGATATATGAACCAGAGGATAATGTAAATATTGAAATTTCTGCTAACTCTTCTGGCATTCCCTGCCTTGTTTTGGGCTTTAGCCAATACTGGATGGATTATTGCCATTGAAAGCGGACATGACCAGATGCAAGAAAGGGCAAAATGATCAGGAGTCAATGCAATATTACGCGACACCCTCTCCACTCTTTTGGGGTGGGGTTGCTACATGTATCAGCGTTTAACAAGAGCAGGCTCGTTATGGCCTTTGGCCTCATCGCCTCATAGTGGACATATCCTGTCGGTGTTCGCTCACTATTGGTGGCTAATGAGGATAAGTGAAGAGCGGCCTCAGTTTTACCAGCAGAGCATCCTTTCAAGCTTACGAGATCAGATTCGATAAACTTTAACTGTGGCGCATTATATTATCGTGAATGCAACAAGCTTCACTATATCGGTGATATTGCCACATGCTGAAGGGCCCTAAAAGAGGAATTCAGATAAGGTCGCCTTAATAGTTCCAAGCACGCTGAGCGATTGATGGCATGTTTCTGATCGATCTAATTATACACCAAGGATTTATAAACTGAGATGTTTCAACTCATGGTTTGTCACTAGACAAGGTATGATTAAGCTTAAAAATACTTTTAAAGAGCTCACAATACATAATATATTTATATCGTATTGATGCAGTATAGGCTTAATGAGTCTACTAGGAATATCTGTACATATTATTATCATTAAAAGGCCGATATATACTACCATTAGACGATATGTTTAGAAAGGTTCGCCTTAATCAGAGGCTTACCCTCCACAGAATACTATACTGTTTGCCCACACAGCAAGTATCGAAATATGAATTAGTTGTTCACCAGAATGCTAGTTGAGGATTCATGTGTAATTACCTGAATGCTTGGGGGGAACCAAAATTCAGCCCCAGTAGGATTACATGTCTTCTAATATGTGGAATGATTAGACCCATTAACTACTTTTTGCCGTACCAAGTATGATCAAAAGAACTGTCCGAACCCACAGCTGCATTTAAAGCTCTCACCTGCACGAGGTATATCATGAATTACGTAGGCACATTCGTGGTGCATGCGCTAGTGATTGCACATGGCACATTAGATGCGATGTTGGCGTCGTGCTAGTGGACATTGACTCCCCCTTTTACACTATTTTTCTGATTAACCTACGCATTTACATGGAAGTATCTTATCCTAGTCTTTGTAGCTATCTTGTGGTTAGACATTAGCTTTTAATTAGACCTTGAGTGTCAGATTTTTGCATTATAAGGAGCTAGACCCGCAACGGTATGGAATTTAGTATTATTACTAATTATGGCTCATGTTGTAATCCACTTTTTAGTATTTTGACTATTACTAATGAGCTTGTTTGATTATATTATGTTCAAATGTGCTACGTTACAATAGTATTGCCTACATCCTTTGCCATCCCTCTTTGCTCCTTGTACTATTCTTTTCTAGTCTATCTTAATCGCATTACCCTCATTATCTATCTTTCCCTCTACTTTCGTGAGCATCTCTCACCCCACTGTGCTTGTTTCTATCGTCCCCTGGCTATCTTCTGCGTAAATATCTTAACTTCTACGAACCCATTTCTTAGGGAATTTGCACACGTATGCTTTCTAATTACATTTTCGCGCCTTACTTGTCGATGTTAGCCCGCTGTCAGTAGGGCTTGCCTGCCTGTCTGCTCCCGTCTTTTTCCTATGTAATGCTTTTTGCCTCGCATTTCAATCCCCATCGTTATGCATTCGTAAGTTCTTTAGTCTATTCAGTTCTTTTGATTTGTATTTCAGTCTTTTTTGTGCTGTTTTATTTGCCATTCTCCGTTAGCACCCGCCTCATTTCTACCCGATTTAAGGATTCTGTTCCATTCTATAGCGAAATTTACTATTTCTTTCTTGAGATCTTTCCTATTAGCATCCTGGTAGACTCTGATTTGCCACTCCTTTTTAAGCACACCTCTACCGACGCTTCGGATAACCGGTGCTCTAGAGTTGTGAGGCCTGCATACATAGTTACAACCTACGAAGTATACCATCTATATAAATAAGCACAATCCACCTTGATATGGGAACTGCCTGATCCTGGACATTGGTTAACCCCTCAAAACTAAGAATATCCGGTGAGAACCATCTATACTAGACTTCAATATCGACACCACCAATGTTATCAACCCGAGCGGTACCTTTGGTTTCCCCCCTTTTTTGAGCTTTTGGTCTTCAACTATTCATATTAACTATCATAACAGCATCAGATATTTAAATGTTTAAGTAATTGTGGATGATTCATACTAGGAAAGTATAGAAACTTTTTTTATACCTATTTATGCCGGGGGCGAGGGCATCTTAATTTTCGCCCTAGGCGTCAAAAAAGCTGAATCGGTCCTGGGACAATCATGTCTTCGAAAGTTTCTCTTGCCTCTCACACATCCATCACTTCCGATTAGGTTCTTACGGAACTATCTGAGGACACCTACGTAGGACATAGAGTCCCACTACCATCCTTATTACACCATCTAAGTCCAGAAAATTCTCTGGCGTTCCGTTTACAAAGATTTTGTGGAACTTTTTGTTTTACTTTCATTCCTAAATTTATAGAAATCAAGTAAAGCAAATATGACGATTACTACAGTTATAGAAATATGTTTACTCTCAAATACACACCATTCAATAAAAATGAATAGACTGATGCTTCCTTTTAATCATAATAAATGTAATAGTAGCTACAATTTACTTTAATTACAGCTTCCTTTGAAATTCACTATTGGATATATAATCTGCTTTTTTATCCAGTAATTGGCGTATGACACTCCATCCAATCACTGCATATCCTGATACAGAAAAATTAGTAGGGTTATGGCAATTATAAAGTCTAATCAATCCTTCAGGACGCCAAGTGCCCCTTACTGGTATAGCTAGGGCATAGCACACATAATGCGGTGATCTGCACCATTTCCAGCTCTCTGGCTGCCCCATTCCGGCATTAACAGGGCTGTGATGCTGTGCAGGGGTGATCTGCCTCATTCCAGTCATCGCTTCCATACCTCCAGCAACTGAGATGACAGTGCGAATGCCTGAACCACTGGATGCGGTCATTGGGATTACAGTTGGCGTACCTCATCACTGAAGGCACGAAAGCGGGCAGCAACAACTAGGTGGGGCATCCGCCAACCACTGAATAGCACTTAATAGGTGAATATTTGTGACATTAAGTGTATTTTTTATTCAAGTAATTGGATTTGTAGAAGGGTCATTCTTGTTGATATATAAATATATTTAGCGCTTATTCTGGCTTTAACAAAAAAAACTGTGCTCATCCCACCCCGAAGGAAGAGTGCGGCATCACCAGTGGACACCAGGATCATATATTTTTATATAAATATTCTTACATTCATATTATGACTTTCGAGCCCCTGCGGAGCGTGGGAGCATGAACATGTGCGTTGGGGGTGATATACATGCTTATTCTTAAGGAAATCTTTTGCTCTGAAAAGAATGTCTGTAACTTTTTGACATGGTGAAGATTGTTCCTGTCAGTATGTACGGTGCCAGACATTTGTTTAAAGTGTAAAATCATTGGGGCACATTTGTACCCTACCCAGTTCGACTGGGAGTATCCGATAGACGTGCAGTTCCGATGATAATGCAACTGTGCTGCGATTCACTAAGATCATGTACGCCGATACCTTGATGTGTGGCCTTCTCCGCTCTAGGTCCGCGGGGAGTTCAACCTTCTTCCCTGGCGTATGTAAGTGCTGTCATGCGACACAAATGAAAGTTAAATCCCGACGCTCCAGTTCGAATTTAGTCGGGGATGGCACGCCCACCTGACCTGTCCCAAAAAGCCATGCAATCCATGAAAACCAGATGCCACAGGTTGACAAAAGAAATAGCCCCAATATGTGTATCTCACTTTTGATGACAATGGATTGGCAGGATCCGTATGGGGGTAGTTAACACCACGGACCAAACGCAGGACCATAACGTAAGCTGACACCTGGGATCGGAGTTAAGTGTGTAACGGTTTTCACCAGAGCTGCCGAAAAAAGCCGGTTGGAATTTGATGCGGCATGATACCACCAGGTCGTTCCACAGGCGGACTTTGCTGCGATGGCAGCCAAAGGCAAAGGTACAGAGAGAGTGAGCAGAATCGTTAGTCGGGACAGGCAGGAAGGTCAGGACAGCAGCACAGAAGACAGGTCAAGGAACGGAAGAACAGTCACAGGGTCAGGAGGGGAGCACAGGATCAGAGTCAGGGACCTGGCAACAGGTCAGGGCAGGCAGCTGAAGGTAACGTAGCAGGATGTGTGATGATAACCGGGGTCACAACGGGGAATTACACCAATCACAGAGCATGGGGAGAAGCTTTTCACTGACACAAGACAAAAGAGAACGGTGGGGCGCTGAACGGAGAGGCTGGACTATAAGGAATTCTGGGAATGGCCAGCGCCAATTATTGGATGCACTGTCCTTTAATCATATGTGAGGAGGGTGAGGTTAGAGCGCAGGGTCTAGGGCACAGAGAGGGCAGAGTGAGCCTGCGACCGAGATAGGTTGAGGGAGCAACCTGGTGCAGTGAACTGATAAGTGGGCAGTACCTGAATTATTCTCGTATCTGGATTATGCGAGTAGTAATTAGTCATGTAACAATTGTGTGGAGTCACATATCTAAGGGTTTTTTGTAATCTTTCATTGTGCTTTTACATAAAGAATTAATAAAATATATTTTTAACAGGACCTTTTTCTAATTTTTTGGGGTCTTGTCGTAAGATGAATGTTGCATAGTTTTTAACAGAATAAGTTATTTTAAAAGAAATCTGCATCGATCTATCTGCTATTAGATGATCTGATGGTAGGTTCCACCTTACAGTTAAAACCATTATCATCTTTAGCTATAATTAGACTATCTATCTACACTATAACTAAAGCTTATCTAACTCTATGCTAAATTTCTGGAACGATACTGAGGACATCGGCTTAGCCTCCTTGTGAAGTGGGAGCAAAGAGTACTCCATGGCTCAGTAGCAGTCTGTGTCCTGCATCCACGCCCATCTGTTCATTTTCAGCTGCTGCTTCCCTCTTCAGCACCCACTGGCGGCATCTTGCATGTGCACCAGACATATTCTATGTAGAACGGCAAACACTCGGCTCCAAAGCAAGTGCTTAGTTGTGTATGCGCTCTGAATAGATAGAGTCTATGCATAGTGCACCACAACATGTGGACACCGAGGGCATGCATAAGGGAGGCAAGCATCCACGGGGCACGGCAGGTAGGCGGACAAACCGATCCATAACAACATACTGATGTTGTAGAATGGTCCTCTAAGCATGATTGTTACCTCAGAGATGATGGCCATGTTTTTTGTAGTTTCCGAGGGCTACGAATACCAGAAAACAACTTTTAAAAAATCTGTAATGAGTTGAGGCACTCAGGCTCACATCACCTGATGCCTACAGCTCACCATCACTAATTTTCAACCCCGCACTCAATATTGCAATTGTCTTCTCCCGTTCCACTATGACTCAGGCACGCTGGCGGTCTTGCAACGGAACTTGGCATACTACTTCGTCTACGGTTGGCACTGATACCCAGAGCTCTGGAACAGGAACAGATGGAGCAGTTGAAGATATGCCATGAACAGTGCAGGGGGAAGGAGTCGCCAGAGCTACTGGGTGTCTAGATTCAGCTGTGGGCCTTTCTCCCACCGCCCATCCATGTCCTAGTGCCTTTTGGAAAATCTACATATTACAAGGATAAAGTTAGCTTAGTTTAGAAGCATTATAGGATAGGTAACGATAGATAGGGCTAGGATGTAAAAACCATCAATCTACCCATATGTTGGAGCATACATTGGAGATACTGTATGAGTAGTTCTTAGTAGTACAGATGTCTATCATTATGTTCAAGTATCCAGTTCTTTGAAATAAGAATAAGGCAGCATTCACACAATACATTTGGATGACCTTTGAATAAGATTCAAGAGCATCAGGGGAAAATTTTCACAGATTGCATCTGGCTCATAAATATGGGGAGAGTTTTTATATCTGGGGTAACGGTTTTTTTCTCCTGTAACCCAATAACAGCAACAGATGTCACTCCTTTCTTATGTCATAACTGCTAGTGTGTAATCTTTGTTTGGGGGGGTTGAAAGGGAAATCAATCACTTGATGATTGACTTTTACTGTGCTTCAAATTATACATTCTACGGTACTTTATTTTTTTTGTGTTACAGAGTAGATTGTTTTTTTTAAATGTAATATGTGCATCTTTGATGCCATTAACTTTTTTCATGCTCGCAGTCTTTTCGACAGTCAGCAGTCGTAATTAGATGGTTAACACCGCGCAATCAAGTGTAGCATTCAATCCAGAGGTAGAGATGGGTGTTTGTGCATCAGATGCAGCACAAACTGAACAATCTCATGACAACGACTCGGCGTATAGGCACTCGAATACTGCAAGTAGCAGCTCCGCGCAATGGATGCCAGTGTGCCAAGTCCCTGCACCTATAATCTGCAAACAAGTGATGCCCCAAATCAGAAAAAAACTATGTGAGACAATCTGTACCAATGACAGTGCCAATAACCACTAATATTAAGCTCCATTATTAAGGGAAATTTCAAAACCGTCAAAAAAAAAAAACACTCTTTTCATTGGGTTATTGGCGTTACTGATTTCCTTTTTAAAGCTCTCTGTACTCTTCATAGTACATGTGCACCTAGGCCTCATGTAGAAAGTAATTAAAGTAGAGTAGCAGCAGAAAATTGCAATCTATAAGTGCAGTGGCTGCATCAATTATTATGATGCACGAACCTAAGCTCCATGACCAATCAAATTATTTGATTTTGTTTTATGGTTAGTTGGCTTTTTTGTTATTTTTAATACTACTTTTAATCTAAATGTCAAATAGTTTCACACATTAATTTGTTCTGTGTATTTTCTTCTATGTCGGAAAATAGTGGAGATGAAACACATTAATATTAAAAACTAAAAGATTCTTTACACTTTTGGTAGTCTACAGTCAGCATGGTTTTTTTATAATTTTGTGGAGTAATAAGCATTTTGCCCCAGCCAGGCAGCATTATTTGATGCAAAATTGGTTATTTCAGTTTGACTGGTGGAATTGAATACTCAGATCAATTACAAACATAGCTACTTGAATGGTTTCACTGATCTTCTCCAGGCCATGAGACTCCATTTGCTAACCTTACACGATACCATATGGTATAATTCTAGACTTAAAGTAAGCAAATATCTTTTGTTTCCCGTGGCTTGTTCTATTTGTGTCTCAGCAGGATAAAATTGTGTTGGCAAACACTAACAGGCGGTTAATGGTTCCTTATTCGCATTTCTAGAACAAACCACACAATGAAAATAATTTATAGTGTACGATTTATGTTTTATTTAACAGCTTTATGAAAAAGTTAAACAGAATGTGAAGGTCAAAAAATTAGAGTGTTTAGTAATTTGACCGAAGTACTGATTAATCATATCCGAGTCACATGAAAATGAAGTGTGCAAAACTGAAGGAAGCATGTCATAAATACAATAGGTTTCAGCATTGTGATACATAATTTTTCAGGGGAAAGATTTATCGAGATGTATTATTGTATTTATTTTAGTTGCTGATTTTATTCGTTTAAAAATGGTCCAGTGAGGACTATAAAGGGGTATCCCACAAGAAAGAAGTTGAAAAATACTATCAGGATAACAAAAGACACTATCAACAATTCTAACCATTTCTAATTCAATGTTATTAACAAAGTAGGGCTTTCTAGATATATTTCAGACATGCCTCTATCGCCCTGGTGTTTACAATGTTGGTTCTCCTGGAGCTGACCATAATATTCTGCATATGGTCGGATCTTCTCATGAAGTAGCTCTCCTGTCTGAACCTTCCGTGCTCTCTGCCTCCTGCCCCCCCCTGCCATTACAGACTAACTCAAACACAGGGCAGGAGTTACTCCAAAACTACAGACAAGATAAGGTCTTATTATAGGGTAGTGAGGAGGCATAGCGTGCTGGACTCTGACTTAAATTAATGGTAGGGAGCAGGGCTCAGTGGTCATTGATTGTTGCGCATAATTTATCTCCTGATCGATCTGTATCTCATACGTAAAAGTCGCTTAGAAAGTCTCTACCCAATTTTCCCTCGATCGTTAACTGACGATAGAAGGCTAAAACAGCAGTTAAAACTGTAACATTGTAAAATTATGGGATTAAAAATTAGCTTTTTGTGACAAAAATCAATGAGTGGTTAAAAATTTGGGAACTTCTTTCATGGGCATACCCTTTTAACATTGGTTTGGTCAGGAAAAAAAAAGTCTAAAAAAGGTGCATTGAGATTCTTTGTTTGGGACATTTTAATGCTAAAAAGTTGCACAGGAGGACACTAATTCTGGTTTTAAACATAGAACTACTGCTATTGTACAAAGCCATTCAAAACTGGTACATGACACTTACAATGCAAATTTTTATGCATTTTGCAACTTTTTGGGACTTTTACAAAAAAAAATCCCAACAGCATTAAAGCAATTAGTAGTAAGTATATTAATTAATTAAAGGGTCGAAGGCACTTTAAGGAATCTGATTGGGAGGGAGCTCAAAAAGCAGACACAGAACTATCAAATAAGAGCTGGGCCTAATGATAAATATTATTACCCTCAAGAGAGGTGATCCTATTAGAGATTGCCGCTTTCTCTTTATCAGAGTCAAACATGAATGGCTAGTTGACTATACATGACTATACACAGTACCCTTTATTCTATAACAAGTTGCCTACTGACTGCTGGTGAAATCTTCCTCTAATGTATTACATGAAATTGAACAAATAAGGAAGTCTCCAGGAAAGTTGAAATTGATGATAACATAAGCCATTCAGCTGTCATGGTGTCTGCCATCACTACTTGATATGTGTTCTCGTGAGGTTAGCTCCAGGAGCTGTCACCAAGAAAAATATACATATCTTTTTGATGCAGCTTTGCCAATCACATTCATATGAAGGAGAAATGTTATTGGATTTTGGCAGATTTGGAAGTTTCCACACTAAAAAATCATTAAATAAGTATTTGATTGTTCTGGCAAACAATACTTAAAGGGGTTGTCGACTTTCAGAAAATATTGTATATGTGTTTGTGTAAGGAAGGTTATACAGATTTCCCAATTATATTTTATCTAAATTCCTCACCGTTTTTTTATCCATGCATGCAATTACAATAAACGCGGTCGCACACAAATATTATGACCTTGGCAGAAACATGTGCAAGCCAAAAAATCTAATAGCTATCAGAATACACAACAACACAACCATCAGCATACAACATACACCGCTAGCATACAATTGCAGTTCAACACACAGTACCGAGCAAAGACAAAAAACTAAGCAACAAATAACACATCAACAAATTGACTACAACACATTAGTGAAAACATGATGACCCCCCACTGCCATGACATTTTTAATTAATACAGTTTTCACTATCCACGATGCAGCATCTATAAGTAAAAAAAACATAGGTTTTCTTATACTTTTCAAAGTTGCAAAAGTCCGTGCATTAATCATTGCAAAATCAGCCTCTTCTTATGTAAATGAGGCTGGTCACATGGTCAGAGGGCAGTGATGTCACGCGTAACCCTCCCTCTCCTACCCCTGCTCATGTCTGTGTGTAAATGTACATTAAAGCATGATAGTGTCTGTGCTGCATTGCTGACAGCTGCATTGCGACTGTGTGAGACACAGACATCAGCTACCACAAGTACCTGAATGTTCATGCTAAACATGCTTGCATCTGGAGCTGTGGTATCTACCATACTAACACAACAGGCTGCGGGGCACCAGCCACCACACCAGCCACATCATTATACAGCTCACACTTATACAGGCTGTCGTGAAGCCAATGGGGGGTGGCTACCCTCATGAATAAGCTGGACAGCTTCAATTATGCTAAGGACTCATTGGACATCTAACAGGTCATTTGCATACGCTTTAGGAATATGCTAAGTTTACAGGCATGAGCGGGACAATGAGGGATAAGGGCAAGCTCTATAATGGCAGTTTATGAAAATATATTTAGTAGGGGGGTTATTTTGCCATGAACGGGTCTCTTTAAAACTCAGGAGGATATGCCACAATCCCACCATCTCTGGGTGGTTTGTGCTATTTGGGTGCCATGAAAGTCTCAAAGGAGCCAGGTGTATACTATATATATATAATTATATATATATATATATAATATATACAGATGCCTACAAGAGTATTCAACCCACTGAAATTTAGCCAGGTTGATAAGAGCAAATAAGTTAGAGACATTCAAAGGTATTAAACAACGTCAGATATAGGACGACTTAGTATATGCACAGCGCCAAGAAACCAGCTGCACAAGCGGTTATTTAAGACGGGGAAATCCGTAAAATCTATTATTGGTGTTTTGCAGTGGTCTTTTATAGTCACGTCTCATTCTGACCTTAACCAATTGAAAACTTGTGGAAGGGGTCTACAAGATGTAAAGTCCCACATGACGACAATAAAGAAACCAGATAAATCTGGAGATAGAAGATCTGCATGGAGGAGTGGGCCAAGATACCTCGCCGGACATGTGCCGACGGCTGATCAGGGTCTTATGAAACGTACGATTATTAGCTATAATATTTGCAAACAAGGTGTTCATCACTCATAAATATTTAAACCTAGGGGTTTGATATTTTTGTTAAAAATAATATCTTGACCCTATCATTTTATGGTTCTAACATATTTTATTAAAATTTAACAGAGAAAATCTTTTTGGTTGATAGATTTATGATCTGTTAAAAATCCTGCTCTTGTTGAAGTTTGGAAGGCTCAACTTATTTGCTGTTATCAACCTCTAAATTGACAGAGGTGGAACTACTTGTAGCACTGTGATATATATAAGAGGATACTATAAGAGATATGATAGATATATAATATGATAATATATAATAAATATATTATTTTTTTTGTTATATTATTATATTTTTTTTTGTTGTGTGTATTATTTATAATTAGAGATGAGCGGAACGCACATAAAATGCTATCGGTTATCGTCACTTGAGACGAACTTTTCCCCGATGCTCGAGTGCTCGTTCGAATAACGAGCCCCATTGAAAGTCAATGTGGAGACTCGAGCATTTTCAACCGGGGACCAGGCTCTGCACAGGGAGAGCTTGGGCCAAACCAATCGGAACCTCAGAAAAGGATGGAAACACCACGGAAATGAGCAGGAAGAGAAAAGGGCCAGGCGGCAGCATGACATGGATGCGCTCTAGGTGCTAACGCCACCATTATGCCAAAAATATGGGCAAAAACAGCATGGCCATGCACAGAGAGAAAGAATGAAGCTAGATAGCATCATAAAACATCCAATGAATTGACCCGACACTATAGGGACGCATGCAGACCGGCAGCCGGCAGCAAGCGGCAGGCTACAGAGTGGCATGGCGACATACCTAAATGGACTCAGGCTTCAAACCATGGGGGAGAGAGGAACCACAAGGAGGTGAGCAAGAAGCGCTCAAATAATATCGGACATGATAAAAGTTTGCGCAGTATATTTTGTGGATTACACAGCAGGGTGGCGAAACCAGTAACATGGAAGCCATGAAACAAACCAACCCAAATTTGCCTGTAAACAGCTCGTTTGATAAGGGGGAACCATGTTGGAGCCGTGAACTAGTAGTAGATTAAAGGTGCTGCTGCAGTTAAAACATGTTAGTTGGATCTTGGCAGGGAGCTGGCGCTCCCGTCCAGGGAGCTTTCGCAAAATCCAAGCCCCTGTCCTAGGCTACTCCCCAAACCGCATTTAAGAACCTTTGTATAAGATCAAGTGTTAGTAGCGTTCTTATAAGTTTGGGATATGGGGTGAGGGGATGTATGTAAACAGATGCCGCAAGCAAGGCGCCATGCGCAAGAAGCGCTGAAATAATATCGGTAAATGATAAAAGTTTGCAAGTATATTTTGTGGATTACACAGCAGGGTGGCGACAAAGTTAACAAGTTTGATGTGGAATGCCCTGTAATAGCTCTTGGGCGGTGTGCCTTTTATCGCCTAGGCTCAGCAGTTTGAGCACCGCCTGCTGTCACTTAGCGACGGCACTGCTGCTGTGCCTAGAGCTACCGACTGATGGCGCCATGCCCACGGATGGTAATTCGGAGGAGGAGGAGGTGGAGGAGGTGGAGGAGGGTTGGGAGGAGGTATAGTAGGCCTTTGAGACCTGGACCGAGGTAGGCCCCGCAATTCTCTGCGTCGGCAGTATATGACCAGCCCCAGGGTCAGACTCGGTCCCAGCCTGCACCAAGTTAAGTGTAGTAGCGTTCTTATAAGTTTGGGATATGGCGGGTGAGGGGAATGTAAACAGATGCGCAAGAAGCGGCTGATGCGCATGGAGCTGGCGCTCCGCTGCCAGGCGAGCTTTCTACTCCCCAAACAGCACTTCTAAGAACCTTTTGTATAAGATCAAGTGTAGTAGCGTTCTTATAAGTTTAGGATATGCCGGGTGAGGGGAATGTAAACAGATGCGCAAGAAGCGCTGAAATAATATTGGTAAATTATAAAAGTTTGCCAGTATATTTTGTGGATAACACAGCAGGGTGGCGACAAAGTTAACAACTTTGATGTGGAATCCATGAAAACAACCCAAATTTCTGCCTGACACACCTCGTTTGATAAAGGGACGATGTATGGAGGCAGCTATATGGACGACTTTTGGAGGTAGCAATGGAGACAACGTGTGGAGGCTGCTATGGAGACAATTTAATTTGGATAGTGCCTGTATGTGGCAGTCCCAAAAATTTTTCAAACCAGAGGAGCAGGTAGGTGGCCCTCCAGTAAAATGGAATAGATTGAGTGCCTGTATGTGGCAGTCCAAAAAAATTTTCAAACCAGAGGAGCAGGTAGGTGCGGATGGCCTCCAGAAAAATTTAATAGATTGGAGTGCTGTATGGTGGCATCCCACAAATTGTTTTTAAAAACAGCAGGGAACGGGTAGGTGGCCCTCAGAAAAATTAAATGCAAAGTACTATAGCGAGAGCCAGTGGGCCCTGTCAAAGAAATAGCCAGTTTCCCTGTTAGTGTACAAGAGGAGGAGGAGAGGAGGAAAAAATGATGGTTAGGAGGAGTGGATAAATTAATTCAGGTTGAGCTTCCTTCACTGGTGGAGATTGGAAATTATGAGAAATCCAGGCTTTATTCATCTTAATAAGCGTCAGCCTTGTCAGCGGTGTCAGTCGACAGGCGTGTACGCTTATCGGTTGATGATTGCCACCAGCTGCACTGAAAAACCCGCTCGGACAAGACGCTAGCGGCAGGGCAGGCAAGAACCTCCAAGGCGTTACAGCGCCAGCGTTTGCCACATGTCCAGCTTTGCAAACCCAGTGTTGGGGAGCTGTGTGATCATTTAGGACGATGGTATGGTCAGCTACGTACTCCTCACCATCTTTCTGTAAAGATCAGCCCTACTATGCCGAGACTGGGGAAGGTGACAGTGTCTTGCTGGGGTGACATAAAGCTGGCAAAAGCCATGTAAAGCGTACCCGCAAGTGCTGGACAAGCTGCCTGGCTCGCCCTCTCTCACTCGCTACTTGTCCCGCAGAACTATAGCCACTCTGACGCTAGCGCTGTCAGAAGGGAAATACGTTTCTTTCAGCTGTGCACCAGAGGCCTACTGGTATTATGCATTCTCACACACTCCTTTCCTCTCCAGGGATGAGAGTGGAAAGATTTTGCTGTTGTACCGTGGGTCCCAGGAGAGTGAAACCCAGTAATCGGTGCTGATATAAATGTCTTTGAACGCGGGTCACGGGATAGGCAGCCTAGCATGAAATCTGCCATATGTGCCAGAGTCCCAACGCGCAAGAATTCACTCCCCTCACTGGCCTGACTGCCCATTTCCTCCTCCTCCAACTCCTCCAACTCCTCTTCTTCTGCCCATACACGCTGAACAGTGAAGGACTCAACAATGGTCCCCTCTTGTGTCTCGCCAACATTCTCCTCCTCTTCCTCCTCATCCTCCTCCACCTCCTCCGATATGCGCTGAGAAACAGACCTAAGGGTGCTTTGGCTATCAACAAGGGAATCTTCTTCCCCCGTCTCTTGTGACGAGCGCAAAGCTTCCGACTTCATGCTGATCAGAGAGTTTTTCAACAGGCCAAGCAGCGGGATGGTGAGGCTGATGAGCAACAGCATGGCCATGACAGAGTGACAGAATGAAGCTAGATAGCATCTAAAACATCCAATAATTGACCCTGACACTATAGGGGACGGCATGCAGAGGCAGCGGCAGCAGCGGCAGGCTAGAGAGTGGCATGGCGACATACCCTAAATGGACTCAAGCTTCAAACCAATGGGTGGCAGAGAGGAACCAAAGGAGGTGAGCAATACTCAGGTAACAAAATAACACTATCAACAATATAACCATGTTCTAAATTCAATGTTATTAACAAAAGTAGAGGCTTTCCAGACATATTTAAGAACATTGCCTCTATCAGCCATGTGTTACAATTTGGTTCTTTGGAGCTGACAGAAAATTCTGGAATATGGTCGGATTCTTCCATGAATAGCTTCTCCTTCTGAACCTTCCGTGATTCTCTGCCTCCTGCCCCTCCCCCTGCATACAAGACTAACTCAAACACAGGCCGAGTTTACTCTGACAAACTACAGACACGATAAGGTCTTATTCTAGGGTAGTGGAGGGCATAGCAGTGCTTGACGTCTGTTCTAATTAGAGGTGAGGAAGCAGGGCTCAGTGTTCATGTGTGTGCATTAATCATCCTCATGAGCTGATCTGTCTCATAGTTTTAAAATGTCTGCTTAGAAAGTTCTCTACCCAATTTTACACTGACGTTAAGGACGATAGAAGCTAAAACAGCAGTAAAGTAAAACTGTAACATGTAAATGATGTAGATTAAAAATTAGCTTTTTTGTGCAAAAATCACTGAGTGGTGAAAATTTGGGAACTTTCTTTCATGGGCATACCCCTTTAAATTGGTTTTGTCAGGCAAAAAAAAAAAAGTCTAAAAAAAGGTTGCATTTGCGATTCTTTGGGACATTCTTAATGCTAAAAAGTTGCCACCAGGGACTGCACTAATCTGTTAAAACATAGAACGACTGTAGGACAAAGCCATTCAACCTGGTGGTACATGACACTAAAATCAAATTTTTTTGCATCTTTGCAACTTGTTGGGGACTTTAACAAAAAAAATGCCCACACAGCAATAAAGCAATTAGAGAAGTATATAATTAATAAAGTGTCGAATCACTTTTAAGGAATTCTGATGGGGATTGAGCTCAAAAGCAGAGGACACAGAACATCATAAGGAGCTGGCCTAATGATAAATATTAACCTCAAGAGAGTGATACTATTAGAGATTGCCAGCTTTTCTTTATACAGCGTCAAACAGAATGGCTATTGACATTACCAAGACTAATTACAACAAACCTTCTATTACTATACAAGTTTGCCTACTGACTGCTGTGGTGAATGAAATCTTCACTCTAATGCATGCTCTACAATGATAAATTGGAACAAATAAGGAAAGTCTCCAGGAAATGAAAATTGATGATCAACATAAGCCATTCAAGGCCGGATTCATTTTGTATGCAATCACGAACTGACTAGTGTCTAGTGATATAGCCTCAGGAGAGCGTCACCAAGACAAATTTACTATCTTTTTTTGATTGCCGCTTTGCCCCCAAATCACTTATAGTGAAGGAAATGATTATTGGAATTGGCCGATTTGTAAGTTCCACTAACAAAATCATTAAATAAGTTATTGATTGTTATGGCAAACAAAGACTTAAAGGGTTGGCGACTTTCAGCAAATTATTTGATAATGGTTTGGTAAGGCAATGTGTATTACAGGATTCCAATATACTTTTTTATATAAAAATCCAACCGTTTTTTCTACATCTCTGCAATGCAATTACAATCACCTGAGTCTCACACAATATAGTACCTGCAAGAACATTGTCAAGTCCAAAAAAAAATCTAATAGCTATCAGAATACACAACACAAAACCATCAGCATACAAACATAAACACCGTAGCATACAAATTGCAGTCACACCAGTTAACAGCAAAAGACAAAAAACTAAGCAACAAAAAACAATCAACAAATTGAATACAACCATTAGTGAAAAACATGATGACCCCCCACCTGCCAAATACATTTTATATTTTAATACAGTTTCCACTATCCAAGATGCAGCATCTATAAGTCAAAAAAAATACGGTTTTCTTTATATTTTCAGTGCAAAAGGTCAGTGCATTAATCATTGCAGAAATCAGCCTCTTCTTATGTAAAAATGAGGCTGGTCACATGGTCAAGAGGCAGTGATGTCACCGCTGTTACCCCTCCCTTCTCCTCCCCCTGCTCATGTCTGTGTGTAATGTACAGGTAAAGCATTGCTAGCGTCTGTGCGCATCTGCTGAAATGCTGCATCTGCGCATGTGTGAGCCACAGAAGCATCAGTTACACAAGTTACCTGACATGTGTCTGCTATAAACATGGCTGCATCCTGGAGCTGTTGTATCCTCCTATACACCACACAGGCTGCCGGGGGCACCAGCCCCCACCAGCCACATCATGTATAACAGCTCACATAATTATACAGGCTGTCAGTGAAGCACTGGGGGGGGTGTGCCTACCCCCATGAATTAAGCTGGACAGCTTCAATATTGCTAATGGACTCCTTGGACATCTAAACAGGTCATTTGCATACAGCTTTAGACCTCACTGCTAAGTTTACAGGATGTAGAGGGACAATGAAGGGATCGAGGCAAGATCTCTAATGGCCAGTTATGAAAATATATTTAGTTAGGGGGGTTATTTTGCTACGGGTTCTCTTAAACACCTCATGGATGATATGCCACATTTTCCCACCAATCTCTGGGTGTTTTTGTTGTTGATATTGGTTTGCCAATTAAGTCGTCACCGGCGCCAGGGTATATATATATATATAATATATATATATTAAATATAATATTAAGTGCCTACAAGTAGTATCAACCCACGCAAATTTAGCAGGGTTGAACAGAAGCAAAAAAGTTAGAGCCTTCAACTTCAAACAAGAGCAGGACTTAGTGCACCACAGCAAGGAAGAAAACCAAGGCCTGGTTCAAGAGGGAAAAATCAAGGTGTTGCAGTGGCCTAGTCAGTCTCCTGACCTTAACCCAATGAAAGCTTGTGAGGCGCTCAAGAGTAAAAGTACCCATGAGACACCAAAAGAACCTAGTAAACTTGGAGAAGATCTGAGGGAGAGTGGGCCAAGATAACTCCAGAGACCTGTGCCAGGCCTGATCAGGTCTATAAAAGGACGAGTAGTAGCTATAATTGCAAACAAGGGTTATCCACAAAATATGAACCTTAGGGGGTTGAATAATATTTGACCGATATTTTATGTTTTAAAATTATTAAAATTTAACAGAGCAACCCATTTTTGAATCTTTTTGGTTTCGTAAGATTTATGAATTGTTAATAATCCTGCTCTTGTTGAAGTTGGAAGGCTCTAACATTTGTTCTTATCCAAACTGTAAATCTGCAGAGGGTTGCATACTACTTGTAGGCATGTATACTATATAAATATATATATATAATAGAGTATATATCTGTATAATATATAGATAGTGATATAGTAGGTTGTTTAATATTATATTTTTTTTTTGGTGGTGGCCTGGGCGTGTATTTTTATTTATATTAGAGATGGAGCGAGCAATAAAAGGCCTCTGGTACTCGTATTCGAAGACGAACTTTTCCCGATGCTCGAGGTGCTCGTCCGAAATAACGAGCCCCATTGAAGTCATGGGAGACTCGAGCATTTTCAAGGGACCAAGCTCTGCACAGGGAAAGCTTGGCAAAACACCGGGAACCTCAGAAAAGGATGGAAACACCACTGAAATGGACAGGAAACAGCAGGGGCAGACTTGAATGGATGCCTCTGAGGCTGCTAATGCACCATTATGCCAAAATTATGGGCAACAGCATGGCCATGACAGAGTGCAGAATGAAGTAGATAGCATCTAACAAATCCAATAATTGACATGACACTATAGGGGCGGCAGGCAGAGGGCAGCGGGCAGCAGCGGCAGGCTACAGAGTGGGCATGGTGACATACCCTAAATGGACTCAGGCTTTAAAACCAATGGGTGGACAGAGATGAACCAAAAGGAGTGACCGCAAGACAGCGGCTCAAATAATATCAGGTACATGATAAAAGTTTTTTGCAGATATTTTGGGGATTACAGTAGGGTGGCGACAAAGTTAAATGGAAGCCATTTGAAAAACAACCAAATTCTGACTGACACAGAGCGTTTATAAGGGGACCATGTATGGAGGCCAGGAAATAGTAGTAGATTTTAAAGGGTGCCGTTAAAACTATGTTAGTTGGATTGGCATGGTAGCTTGGCGATCCGGCTTGCCAGGCGAGCTTTCGCCAATTCCAAAGCCCTGTCTTCGGCTACTCCCAAACAGCGACTTCTACGAAACCTTTTGTATAAGATCACGTGTAGTAGCGTTTATAAGTTTGGATATGGCGAGGTGTGGCGTGGGGGGAGGGGAATTAAACAGATGCGCAAGAAGCGCTGAAATAATATTGGTAAATGATTAAAAAAGTTTGCCGTATATTTTGTGGATACACAGCAGGGTGGCGACAAAGGTTAACAAGTTGCGGTGGAATGCCTGTAATAGCTCTTGGGCGGGTGGCTTTTTTATCGCCTAGGCTCAGAAGTTTGACGCACCGCCTGCTGTCAGCTTAGCGAACGGCATTGTGCTGTGCCTAGAGATACCGACTGATGGAGGCCATGGCCACGGATGGTAATTTGAGGAGGAGAGTGGTGGAGGAGGGGGGAGGAGGGGAGCGTAACTAGGCATTGAGAACTGGACCGAGGTAGGCCCCGCAATCATCTGCATCGGCAGTATAATGGACCAGCCCCAGGGTCAGACTCGGTTCCGCCTGCACCAAGTAAGTGTTAGTAGCGTTCTTATAAGTTTGGATATGGCGGGCGGGGGAATGTAAAACAGTTGCGCAAGAAGCGCCATGTGCGCATGGAGCTGGCGCTCGCTGCCAGGCGAGCTTTCGCCAATCCAAGCCCCTTTAGTACTCCCCAAACAGCATTCTAAGAACCCTTTTGTATAAGATTCAAGTGAGTAGCGGTCTGTAGTTTAGGATATGGCGGGTGAGGGGATGTAAACAGATGCGCAAGAAGCGCTGAAATAATATTGGTAAATTATTAAAAGTTGCGATATTTTGTGGAAACAAAGCAGGGTGGCGACCAAAGTAACAACTTTAATGTGGATCCATGAAAAACAACCCAAATTTCTGACTGACACACCCGTTTGATAAGGGACGATTAGGAGGAGCTATATGGACGACTTTGGAGTGGGTAGCAATGGAGCCAACGGGTGGAGGTGCTATGGAGACAATTTAATTTGGATCAGTGCCTGTATGTGGCAGTACAAAAAAAGTTTTCAAACCAGAAGGAGAGGTAGGTGGCCCTCCGGAACAAATGTGAAATTAGATTGAGTGCCGGTATGTGGCAGTCCAAAAAAGTTTTCAAACAGAGGAGCAGGTAGGTGGCCCCTCCAGAAAAATGAAAGATTGAGTGCCTGTTAATGTGCAGTCCAAAAAAAGTTTTCAAACCAGAGGCAGGTAGGTGCCCTCCAGAAAAAATTTATAGATTGAGTGCATGGATGGTGGCAATCCCCAAAAAGTGTTTAAAACAGAGGACCGGGTAGGTGGCTCTAGAAAAATTAAATGCTAAGTACTATAGCGAGAGCCAGATGGGCCGTGTCAAGAATAGCCCGTTGTCCTCTGCTTTAGTGTACAAAGAGGAGGAGAAGGAGGGAAGGAAAATGAGAGATTAGGGAGGAGTGGATAAATTATTAAGGTTGTGAGCTTATTTCACCTGGTGGGATTGGAAATTATGAGAAATCCAGGCTTTATTCAATCTTAATAAGAGTCAGCCCTGTCAGCCGCGGTCGTCGACAGGCGTGTACGATTATCGGTGATGATGCCACCAGATGCACTGAAAACCGATTCGGACAAGACGCTAGCGGCAGGGCAGGCAAGACCTCCAAGGCGTACAGCGCCAGTTCGTGGACACATGCAGGCTTTGAAACCCGTCGTTTGTAGGAGAGTTGTGGATCATTTGGACGATGGTTATGGTCAGCTGCGTTACTTCCCTCACCATCTTTCTGTACAAGATCAGCCCTAATCTGCCGAGAGGACGGGGGACAGGTGACTGTTGCTGGGGGTGACCATAAAGTGGCAAAAGCCTTGTAAAGCGTACCCTTGCCAGTGCTGGACAGAAGCTGCCTGCTCGCCTACGCTCCCTCGCTACTGTCCGCCAGAAACTACGCACTCTCTGACGCTAGCGCTCAGAAGGGAAATACTGTTTCAGCTTGGGCACCAGGCTTACTGGTATTCATGCATTCTCACACTCCTTCCTATCCAGGGATGAGAGTGGAAAGATTTTGCTTGTACGTGGGTCCAGGAGAGTGAATTACCCAGTAGTAATAATCGGGGCTGGAGTGGAATAACTATTGAACGCGAGGGGGTCACGGGATAGGCAGCCGAGCATGATATCTCCATATGCGCAGAGTACCAACGCGTAAGAATTCAACTCCCTCACTGGCCCTCTGACTGTCCATTTCCTCCTTCCTCAACTCCTCCAACTCCTCTCTTCATGACATACACGAGAACAGTGACGGAATCAACAATGGGTCCCTATTGTTTTTATGTCTCGCCAACATTCTCCTCCTCTTCCTCCTCATCCTCCTCCACTCCACTCCTACAGTATGCGTGAGAAACAGACCTAAGGGTGTTTGGCTATCAACAAGGGAATCTTATCCCCGTCTCCTGGTGACGAGCGCAAAGCTTCCGACTCAGCGATCAGAGAGTTTTTTCAACAGGCCAAGCAGCGGGATGGTTTGAGGCTGATGATGGCGGCATCGCCCACTGACCATCTGTGAGTTGACTCCTCGAAGTACTCAGCAACCTGACAGATAGTCAGACATCCACGTCCACTCCTCATGTAGACTTGAGGAAGCTGGATGACCTGACACTACCGTTTGGTGGAAGTTGACACTGGAGTCTTACAATCGCTCTGCGCTGCCTGGGTAAACTCTGGATAAAATGGTTAATGTGTTGAATTCCACCTCGTGGGCACGTCGCACAACAGTCGGTGAGCGGGCAGTTGGAGGCGGCGCTGCGCTGCCCTGAGAGTGGCAGCATCTGTGCTGGACTTCCTGAAATGCGCACAGATGCGGCGCACCTTCGTGAGCAAATCAGACAGATTGGGGTATGTCTTGAGGAAACGCTGAACTATCAGATTTAACACATGGGCCAGGCATGGCACATGTGCCAGTCTGCCGAGTTGCAGAGCCGCCACCAGGTTACGGCCGTTGTCACACACAACCATGCCTGGCTTCAGGTTCAGCGGTGCCAGCCACAGATCAGTCTGCGCCGTGATGCCCTGTAATAGGTTGGGTTCTTGGAGAATCACTCCTGCCTAACACTATTCTAATAGAACAGCCTAACGCTTTCCCTGACCAGCAGCAGCTCTCTCCCTAGCGGCATCCAGACACAGAATGATCCGAGCAGGGCGGGCAGCGGCTAGTCTATCCCAGGGTCACCTGATCTGGCCAGCCATGCCATTTTCTCGAGCGGGCGAAGTATTCGTCCGAGCAACGAGCAGTTTCGAGTACGCTAATGCTCGAACGAGCATCAAGCTCGGACGAGTATGTTCGCTCATCTCTACTGACAACCCAATGAGTGGAAAAAGTAATTTCCACAACCTTTATTTATTACCTTACATAAACTTTGTAAACACAACTCAGATAAAACTTTATTCAAAACAACTTTGTAACAACTTTTATTTACAAAAGATAAGTTTTGCCATAAGCCAAAACTGACTTCAACTAACAGGAGTTTTCTCCTCGGTACATAAAGTAAATAAGGATACCACACAATTAAACTTAAAGAAAGCCCCGGACATGTGATCTGCCTACTGCTAGCCAATAATCTGCTGTCACTAAAGGCCATAATAAGAGACTCCCCAGTGACAGTAAACCATTGGCCCCAATCAAAAACAAATCAAAACCGACTGCCACCGGGCAGACTTAAGCCCAGGTAACAATAACCCTAAATTCTTCCAGCCAAATTTCCTCAGGAGATATCTAAACAGATGCCTTCAATCCCATAAGGAACAATCCTGAGGGTCCGGGTTCCAAACATACTGTAATTGCTCCTGTCAGAGACCAGCGTCCATATAGAGTCCATTAATGTGATGCTTCTGTCACTGAATCACATCCAAGAGAAAAAGACAGGCGAGCAGCACTCTGTGGAATAAGTGGTTTTTTATTTCACAAGTGGAAACAGCGACTCTGTGCAGCCATTCTCAAGCGTTTACAGTGATTGCTGTCACTGAATAACATCCAGTAATGCCATGATTGCTCCTGTCACTAAATAATATCCAGTAATACTGTGATTGCTCTTGTCAGTGAATGTCAGAATCGGAGGTAGTGGATCCTCTGGACCTCCGCGGACGATAATGTAAGCCGACACCTGGGAACCAGCCGCAAAGCAGGTTGTACTTGCTGCGGCAGGTCATTCCAAAGGCGCGACTTTGTCCTCAGTGGCAAAGGGCATGGAACAAAACTTTCTCTTAGGCATGGAAGCACAAAGATCCGACAGGGGCCAGCCAGCACCAATTATCGGCGCGCTGGGCCTTTAAATCTTACATACTCGGTGCGAGCATGCCCAAGGAGACAGGAACAGACGCGCCGCACCGTGGGGAGCAAGGAGGCTGCCGCTGGGGCCAGGAGAGGTGAGTTAATGAGCAGACAGGCTCCGGGGGCACAGTAAGGCACATGGGTGCGACTGTTACCCGAGATATGGGACACAGGGGCACCCGTGGCCGTGACAATAGCCCCCCTTCGGCCTCCACCTGTAGAAGAGCACGATCTAGGATGTTGTCCTTGGGTTCCCAAGACCTTTCCTCTGGGCCTAACCCCTTCCAGTCAACAAGATAGAATTGCTTCCCTCTGACCTTCTTCATATCAAGGACCTCTTTCACCTCAAAGACAGCAGAAGCATCAACTTCAGGAGCAGGAGGAGGTACTTACAGGGAGAAGCGATTTAGGATGACAGGCATCAGCAGGGAGAAGTGGAAGGAATTTGGTCTGCGTATGTTGGGAGGAAAGCGAAGCTCATACGCTACTGGATTAATGCACTGTAACTAGAGATGAGCGAGTATACTCGTCCGAGCTTGATGCTCGTTCGACTATTAGAGTACTCGAAACGGCTCGTTGTTTGGACGAGTATTTCCCCTGTTCGAGATCGAGCATTTAATTAAAAAAAACAGTGAAGAACAGTGAAGAATAGAATAAAAACAGTGAACACAGTGAACACAGGATCATTTAAGTGAAAAACACAGTGAAAAACACAGTGAATAATAGATTACAGATGTTTGGCACATCTGCTTGTCGGGAGATACGCTGTCCCGGGATCCGCTCCTCTTCTTCCACTGAAGTCTCCCCGATCTCTCTGCCCTTCCCGATTTCTCTGCCCTTCCCTATGTCTCTGTCCTGTTCCCCGATCTCTCTGTGCTGCTCCCCGATGTCTCTGCCCTCCCCGATGGATACTTCTGGATACTTCTGGATATTGTTTTGCAGCACCGTATTTATGCTTTACATGTACTTGGCATGTAACTTATCTAGGGATATTTTGATACTATACTGGATCTATGTTTTACATGTACATAACATATCTAGGGATACTTTATGCAATATTGTTGTCGAGGATACCCAGTAACCTATATACCTTTGTAATGAATAACCGCTTTAGGACTCTCCTTACCTGTATACCATACATCATGATGGTCCTCATGCTATTCTACCCATATATTTATATGTACATTGTATTTATGTCTTGTAGTGTTTGACAAAGGCCTGTGACAGGCTGAAACATCACCGACTGATCACTTTATGTAAATAAAAATCACTTTCTGGCATTGAATCAAAGAGGAGTGCTTGGATTAATTTATCGTCAATACTCTTGGGGTGGGAACCCTAATCCTCAGTAGCACCCGGTGTCGATGTGCGACCGCACAAATCAGACAACTCTATGTCGGGTTGTTTGAGGAACAAGTTATTTATCAATACAAAGATTTTGCACAATGTCAACTATATAAAAGATTCATAGATGACATATTTATAATTTGGAATGGTAGTGAAGAAGAAGCTAACTGTTTTGTGAGAGACATGAATGAAAATGTGTGAATATTGGAGTTTACCTGTAATATTTTAAAGAATAATGCAGATTTTTTTGTGTTCCATCCCACAGAAGGCTCAATTAGAACTAAGTCCTTTTTTAAACAGGTAGACACTAACAGTTACCTAGGGTTTGATGGCAACCATTTTAAAAAATGGTTGACAAATGTGCCATATGGACAGTATAAGCGAATTAGAAAAAATTGTACAGATGACTCGGATTATGTTCATCAGAGTCAGGTGTTAACCTAATTTAAAGCTAAAGGATAACCCTCCACTCTGGTAAACACGGCTCGCAATAAAGCAGGTGCCTTGACTCAAGAATTATGTCTCCAACCTAAATAAAATGTAAAGGAAAAAGGGACATTTGATAAAATTTTATTACTACATTCTATTCTGTTAGTAAAAAGATAAGAAAAATCCTAATGAAAATTGGGGCGTACTAATGCACGATCCATTCCTGAGGGAAGTTATCCCGAAGAACCCGCGCCTGACTTTTAGGAGAGCACAAACGCTTAAGAATATCCTGGCCCCCAGCCGATTACGACCAGAGGTGTTTAAGAATCCCCTAGTATCCTTTTTCCTCAAAGTGATAGGAAGCTATAGATGTGGGCACGGCAGATGCAAGTGTTGTGAGTCTATCAAGCATAAACAGAGGACTTTTATGTCTAACATAATGAAGGAAACCTACCAAATAAAAAGCTTTGTAAATTGCAGTTCAAATTATATCATCTATTTAAAAGAGTGCAAATGCAAACTGCAATGTATTGGACGTACCATCCAGCAAGGTTTGACAAACACAGACACAACGTCCAAACTGGCTTTGCCTTACATAGTGTATCCTGCCATGCAGCTACCCATCATGATTGCAGCATCAAAGACTTCAGTGTGCTCCCGATAGAACATATCAACCCCGCGGTCCCCCAAAGGTTCAACCATCTCAAAAGAAGGGAGATGTACTAGATATTCAAGCTCCAGAGTCTGACGCCCACAGGACAAAACAAAAGTCTAGAAAATATCTATTAAGATTTATTAATCTAATGCCTATCCCTTTAAGGTCTAAAACACTGGATATACAAAGAACACACCAGAAATTTATCTTACCAACAGGAATATCAGTTGTATTGTATAGATCTTAATGCAGTTGATCCGGGCCGGCTTTCATTGGAGTAGTCAAGAGCAGGGTTGGTGACTACTCCCACATATCCAGGCCAGGTTTTGGCTGCGAAATAAAGCCAGGAAGCTCAGGTGAGCTGTGTGATGTGTTTTGCAGTCTGGGAGTCTGCTATATCTCGTGCAGAGCTGGAGGTGTTACACAGCCAAGGATCCGCAATAGTGACATTGTCTGTTTATGCTGCTGGATGGATACACAACCTGCAAAGGACTGTGAGTCAAGCCTGTTTATATGGACTGTATTTTCTGATAAATGCTGAAGCAAGCTATTCTGTTTTGTTAAAGAAATAAAACAGCTACCTGGACTGTTACTGAAGTTGCCATTTGAGTTGATCCCCTACAATTGGTGGAGGATGCGGGCACTTCTCTAATCGAAAACAAAAGATACGGTAAAAGACAGTCCCAGTCTCGCCCATCCTTCTCTACCACCTTTTTCAGCATGGCTTTCAGGGTTTTATTAAACCGCTCCACAAGACCATCTGTCTGGGGGTGGTACACTGAAGTGCGCAACTGGGTGACTTTTAACACCTTACACAATTCCCTCATCACCTTTGACATGAACGGGGTTCCCTGGTCCGTTAAGATCTCCTTGGGAATCCCTTTGCGGGAAAAAACATAGAACAACTCCCTGGCAATATTTCGGGAGGAGGGGTTCCTTAGGGGGACAGCCTCGGGGTAACGTGTTGCATAATCCACAATGACTAGGATGTACTGATGCTCCCGAGCTGACTTCACTAAGGGTCCTACCAGGTCCATTGCTATTCTTTCAAATGGGACCTCAATAATTGGCAAGGGGACCAGAGGGCTGCAGAAATGTGCCACTGGGGATGTGATCTGGCAGATAGGGCAGGATTGACAGTAATCTCTGATTTCCCGGTAACAACCTGGTCAATAGAATCGTTGTAGTATCCTCTCAAGTGTTTTGTTCACCCCTAGGTGACCTCCCAACACGTGTGAATGGGCCGTATCCATAACCATACGTCTATATGGCCCTGGGACTAGTAGCTGCTCCACTCTCTCATACCTTATTTTAGTCACCCTATATAAAAGGTCCTGATTCAGGGCAAAATGTGGGTACTGGTTGTCTGCCCCAGGTTCTTGAGCAGCCCCATTTAACACTGTAACATTCTCTAGCGCCCCTTTTAAAGTCATGTCCTGGAGTTGGGATGTGCCAAAATTTTCCCTGGATACATTTAAGTCAGGGACAGCTGCCTCCTCTGAAGTTGAATCTTCCTCATTCTCCCCTATTAGGACATTCAGAGGAAACCCTGGTGTTTCCTCAGGATTTCCATCAACAGTGTTGACTGGGTTCTCTGGGGAACTTTGCAAAGCTGCCTTGGCCCATAGGTCCCAGAACAGAGGGCAATCACGTCCAACAATTACCTCATACATCAGTTGTTTAACAACCCCCACATTGCGCAACACAGTACCCTGGTCTGTCCCAAGCATAACCTGAGCCACTGGGCAAACCTTGGTGTCCCCATGGATGCACGTGACAACCAGTTTTCCCGGGGGCCATAATGTGAGGGAGAGTGGCCGAGATGAGAGTGACCAAACTCCCTGAAAACAGTCCTGAAACAAGAGTCCCATTAACCATCAGGGTACACATCTGTGGTCCCTCCCCCTTGGCTGGTATGGCACTACATGCAGGCTGGGCAAAAAGGGAACTGCGGCGACCCACGTAGCAATCCATGGGCTCTGTGGTGAGGGGACACTGGGCCGCCATATGACCCGGAGCGTGACATCTCCAACAGATTACCTCCCGGGGTATCCCTTTGGTCACTGGTTTGCGCCCCTCTTTGTCCTTGGTGCGACCATCATGAGGTTTTAGGCCCCAGTCTCTGACAGTTCCAAACTTTTTGGGGCTCCCAGTATACAGATTTCATATCCCCTGGCCCTCCCAGGGATTTCTCCATAGTGTGGAACCTCTCCACCAATCCCACTAGATCATCTGCATTCTGGGGGACACCCTGTGCAACCCAGCACTGTATGGCACGGGGAAGTGAGTGCATAAATTGGTCCACAACCACTCGTTCGACAATCTGGGCTGGAGAGCAGGTGTCTGGTTGCAACCACGTCTGGACTAGATGCAAAAGGTCAAACAGCTGTGATCTTGGCGGCTTGTCCAGGCTATAGGCCCAGTGGTGCACCCTCTGTGCTCGGACTGCTAAGGTGGCACCAAGCCGTGCCAGTATCTCATAATATGCCTTTTGGGGCTTGCCAGTTAAATATGGAGCCAGTACTTCAGCCCACTGACCTGGCGGCAGGTTGCTCAAACACTGTGAGGAACACCTCAACGTCATCCTCCGGAGTCATCTTCTGCAATGCTTCCCATACAGTCTTTCTGACAAGGTGACCATCATCTTGGTCTGGCAGAGCTGGACTCTCCGGCATGCGGACTGCGTCTGTCAGTACTGCCATCTGCTGGACAAGGAGCTTGTTGGTCTCCTGTTGGGCTCGCAAAGCCTCAGCATGTGCTCTCTGTTGCTGCAAGTTTGACTGCACAAGGTGCTTGATCACCTCCTCCATGGCAGCTGCTGTGTGCTGGCTTTGAGCTGAAGCCTTTGCTCTAAACAAACAATATATCCGGGGGATTATGCCCCTGTGTTGCAAAGAGAGACAGGTTCTTTGGATTTCGTGTTATAGAACAAGAAATATTACACAGTCAACAATATTTAAAAGGTTTATTGCAATACAAAAGTACATAAAGAGTTAAATAAAATGTAATACTCACAACACTGTCAACTTTCATTGATGAGCTCCGGCACACAAATCTTCACGGGCTTATCAACTTACAACACTGTCCAGCATCATTGATGACCTCCCGGCAGGTAGGGATCTTCACGGACTATCACCAAGCAGTAGAATGACAGGTATTGACAGGTAACATCAAGTTTGTTCTCCAGGCGTCCCACAGAGATACAAACTGCAACAGTATATAGCTAGCTTTCAAATTTGTTCTGTTCTAATCTGTAAGTCTCTCTTGTGTCCTGCCACTAGGTGATAGCCCCGAGTTTTTATACCCTATGTCTGCGTCACCAAACTATGTGGAAAAACATGTGTATGCACATGTGTTTCCCGTCATCCTCCCAATGGTGTAGTTTCCCATGGAAGTGGCCAATTTCCACCGGAAAGCATCCCAGGAGTTGGACGCATACAGGAAATATGTGATATATATATAACAGTGTCAAATGAGGATAAGCTATGTTGCAACTTGGGTTCATTCATAGTTGAAATAAGGTTACATGAACTGTCTTTTATAGAGAAGACATGTTGTATCTTCGACTCCATTTTGGTTTTCCATTACATTCCACCCTAGACAGGTCAGGTCACCTTATATGCACCATAAGCTACCTTTATATGCTGGCGCTTAGTGGGTTTGAACATAGCACATAAGGATGGAATGCATTGGAAACAACAGCAACTTATAATTAAGAGAGCTATTATGCAAATTATAATTCCGACAATTTGTCGGAGATATCCAAAATCCGGTAGGAAGGCTAATAGCCAATCCCACCACCCTTGATTTACATCTTGTTTTATATGGGTAATCATTTCATGCAGTTGCTGTAATTTACCATGAACATCTTCTGAATGATCAGATAAATTAAAGCAACACAGTCCTGCAAAACTTTCACATCCGTGACCGTGTTTAAGTAACAGGTAATCTATTGCAGCTCTATTTTGTAATATAGCCTTCTTATGTGAATGTAAATCTAGCAAAATATCCTCTATAATAGCACTAGTAATATTTATATTTCTTATCATAAAGCAAGCCATATGTGCTAGTGTTCTTTGATTATTTACGGCTAAGCCGGGAACTCCTACTAGTGATACAGCCAGACTTATATATTCTGCTGCTGACAGGAGGGTTACATCATAATAACAGTCTTCGGGCAGTTGTATAGTGTCTCAACACATGCTCAGGTGATATACGTAAGGCATGCTCAGGTGGTGGAGGGACCATAGTTAAGGTTAACCGGGATAATGCACATAGACCTCCGGTCACATTGGCAGGTAAATAAGTATAGCTGTTATTGCTACAAGCTAAAACCCAACCTGGGGGCAGGGGTACATGTGAGTCTAATGATGGGACAATCATTGTTCTGTTACACTGCATTCGCCGTCTGGCTCTTAGAAGGTGACAATCCTTGTCAGTTCTATCACAAATTTTTGGCAAACTTTTCTGTACCACTGCCTTAGGTTTTGTGTGTGCATCTGTGGATTCATTTTGTTCAGCGCTTTGTCCCTGCTCATCAGTGTGTTCTGGTGTTTGTTCTGTTGGTTGTGCAGGGGTGTGCTGAAAACATTTATTACAAGCTGGGATGTGTGTTTTGTCACATGTAAATTCAAAGCATAATTCTGCATCAGTTATAGCCCCAGTTGATATTTTGATCATATTTTCTTCTAAATCACTGTAAGTGGGGCAGTTTAAACAAGCAAAATAAGGACTTATCCAGTCCGCATGCATAAGTAAATCATTGTCCGTTAATTCTGTATCATTTAACTGTATGCGTAACAGTTGAGTCCATACTGCAACAGGAGTTGGTACAGCGACCAAACAAGTTTCCAGGATATTGCTGGTATATACATTATTCAGTACTCGAGCTAGGTACAGCCACATGTTCTCCTTCGTTCTCATAGATCTCTCTCCCACTCTCTTGCTCCTCGACTTAGGTTGTTCTCGGACCAGCAGGGGGCTTGATAGGGCAATACGTCCACAATAGCAGCACCACAAGACATCCGATGAGGATTAGCAGGATCCAAACCTAATAGGAGATAGAAATTACTCACGTTAGTACACATTATTGGCTGGGGTGCACTGATACTGAGTTGCACCAGGTGCCATAGTAACCAGCACATTATCAGTGACTTTTGCATTTACTTCAGCTGGTGTGGGAGGACCTTGGGCTGTTTTACACATACTTTGCTCCATCTGAGTGTCCAAAACCTCCAGGACCTTATACAGTCAGGAGTGTAGGAGCCTCTCCTTTAGCTAGGGTGATTTGTGGTATGACAAGACTAGCAATTATTCTATCTTCTCTCCCTCCTGAATTCTCAATGCTTCTATAAAATCACACTAATTTCACCTCAGTAATCAACATCCATTACCTCATTACTTACCTGCACACCACGTAAACTCAAGCTGGATTGTCCCAGGATTATATCTTGAGTTCCCCCTGGGATTCTGTATTACTTCACATGGATTGTTTTTGTGGCTCTAGGGATTTCAACAAGTTTCATGTTTAATTTTCCTATCACAACTGGATTAACTTTCACAAATTTTACTTCAAAAGCAAGCATCCTGTCAGGCAGCTGCAACTGCATCCAATTTAAAATGTCAATATCTATAATGCATTCAGGGACTGGGACTAGAACAATTAACAATACTACAATGAACCACTACTATTTGACAGGAAGATTCCCTATTTTTAGCCAGATTTTTGTTCAAATGCCTATGATTTTCTGATACCAAGCACTGTAATAGTCACTTTTTGCCCAGAGTGTTTGCTTGGATTTCCATAAATTAGTGTAGCCTCTGCCCCATATCTACTTATGCAAATACATTTCAATAATTTTTGTCTCTTTAATCAATTAGCAAATTTACATGGGGTCTGGCATTCTACACCGTGGGCTTGGCTATTCTATCAGTCTTATAACTCCTGGGAAGAATTTTCCCGAAACAAGCCCCCTTTCTCCTGAGCCTTGTAATCGGATAACAGTGCCTTCACTTCTTTAAACAAGTTAGTGGTTGGGGCATGATCTTTTCTGATAATTGGTTTGGCAATTAACTGCGGAGGGTCTATAATTGTATCAGAGGGATCTTCCCAATCATCATTCCCCTTTGAATCACCTGAGTTGTCCTGATCCATAGAAAAGAACACTGAGGCATCAAGTTGGGAAGGGTTACAATGAGAGATGAGCGAGCACTAAAATGCTCGGGTACTCGTTATTCGAGATGGTTAACAAGTTTGATGTGGAAGCCATGAAAACAACCCAAAATTCTGCCTGACACAGCTCGTTTGATAAGGGGACGATGTATGGAGGCAGTGAACTAGTAGTAGATTAAAGGTGCTGCAGTTAAAACTATGTTAGTTGGATCTTGGGATGGAGCTGGCCAGCTCGTTTGATAAGGGGATGATGTGCTGTATTTCCTCTCGCGCTCGAGCGTCTGGGGTATAGACAGTTGAAAGCTGCGCATGGAGACATTGGTGGACGCTGTGGAGGATCGAGGAGGCGAAATGGACAGGAAACAGCAGGGGCAGTATGCATGGATGCCTCTGAGGCTGCCTAATCCTAGGATGGAGCTGGCGGTCCGCTGCCAGGCGAGCTTTCGCCTGTCCAAGCCCCTGCCTCTCGGCTCCTCCCTACCCAAAATGGGCGTGTGGGCCAGAAGCGTTTACTTTGAAAAATTATAATTTTCAAAGCAGACTGGGCTACAAACAGCACTTCTAAGAACTTTTGTATAAGATCAAGTGTAGTACTGTTCTTATAAGTAATTGGCTTGTTTATGGCGGGTGAAGGGAATGTAAACAGATGCGCAAGAAGCGCTGAAATAATATCGGTAAATGATAAAAGTTTGCCAGTATATTTTGTGGATAACACAGCAGGGTGGCGACAAAGTTAACAAGTTTGATGCGGAAGCCATGAAAACAACCCAAAATTCTGCTTGAAACAGCTCGTTTGCTAAGGGGACGATGTATGGAGGCAGCTACATGGACAAATTTTGGAGGCAGCTATGGAGATGACGTGTGGAGGTAGCAATGGAGACAACATGTGGAGGCAGCTATAAAGACGATGTGTGGAGGCTGCTATGGAGACAATTTAATTTGGATAGTGCCTGTATGTGGCAGTTCAAAAAAGTTTTCAAACCAGATGAACAGGTAGGTGGTCCTCCAGAAAAATTAAATAGATTGAGTGCCTGTATGTGGCAGTCCAAAAAAGTTTTCAAACCAGAGGACCGGGTAAGTGGCCCTCCAGAAAAATTAAATACATAGAGTACTATAGCTAGAGCCAGTTGGCCCTGGCAAAAAATAGCCAGTTTCCTCTGCTTTAGTGTACAAAGAGGAGGAGAAGGAGGACAATGAGGAGGAGGAGGAGTGCATAAATTATTCAGGTTGAGCTTCTTTCACCTGGTGGAGAATGGAAATTCTGAGAAATCCAGGCTTTATTCATCTTGATAAGCGTCAGCCTGTCAGCGCTGTCAGTCGACAGGCGTGTACGCTTATCGGTGATGATGCCACCAGCTGCACTGAAACCCGCTCAGACAACACGCTAGCGGCAGAGCAGGCAAGAACCTCCAAGGCGTACAGCGCCAGTTCATGCCACATGTCCAGCTTTGAAACCTGGTAGTTGTAGGGAGCTGTGTGATCATTTAGGACGATGCTATGGTCATATACGTACTCCCTCACCATCTTTCTGTAAAGATCAGCCCTTCTCTGCCGAGACAGAGGACAGGTGACAGTGTCTTGCTGTGGTGACATAAAACTGGCAAGGGCTTTGTAAAGCATACTTCTGCCAGTGCTGGACAAGCTGCCTGCTCGTCTACTCTCCCTCGCTACTTGTCCTGCAGAAGTACGCCCTCTGCCGCTGGCGCTGTCAGAAGAAAAATACTGTTTCAGCTTGTGCATCAGGGCCTGCTGGTATTCATGCATTCTCACACTCCTTTCCTCTCCAGGGATGAGAGTGGAAAGATTTTGCTTGTACCGTTGGTCCAGAAGAGTGAACACCCAGTAATCGGTGCGGGAATAAATTCTTTGAACACGAGGGTTACGGGATAGGCAGCCTAGCATGAAATCTGCCATATGCGCCAGAGTCCCAACGCGCAAGAATTCACTCCTCTCACTGGCCTGACTGTCCATTTCCTCCTCCTCCAACTCCTCCAACTCCTCTTTTCCTGACCATACACGCTGAACAGTGAAGGACTGAGCAATGCTCCCCTCTTCTGTCTCGCCAACATTCTCCTCCTCTTCCTCCTCATCCTCCTCCACCTCCTCCATATGCGCTGAGAAGCAGACCTGAGGGTGCTTTGGCTATCAACAAGGGAATCTTCTTCCCCCGTCTCTTGTGACGAGCGCAAAGCTTCCGAATTCATGCTGACCAGAGAGTTTTTCAACAGGCCAAGCAGCGGGATGGTGAGGCTAATGATGGCGGCATTGCCACTGACCATCTGTGTTGACTCCTCAAAGTTACTCAGCACCTTACAGATATCAGACATCCACATCCACTGCTTATTGTAGACTTGAGGAAGCTGACTGACCTGACTACCAGTTCTGGTGGAAGTAGACATCTGGCAGTCTACAATCGCTCTGCGCTGCTGGTAAACTCTGGATAACATGGTTAATGTTGAATTCCACCTCGTGGGCACGTCGCACAAAAGTCGGTGAGCGGGCAGTTGGAGGCGGCGCTGTGCTGCCCTCAGAGTGGCAGCATCTGTGCTGGACTTCCTGAAATGCGCACAGATGCGGCGCATGGCACATGTGTCAGTCTGCCAAGTTGCAGAGCCGCCACCAGGTTAGGGCCGTTGTCACACACAACCATGCCTGGCTTCAGGTTCAGCGGTGCCAGCCACAGATCATTCTGCGCCTTGATGCCCTGTAATAGCTCTTGGGCAGTGTGCCTTTTATCGCCTAGGCTCAGCAGTTTGAGCACCGCCTGCTGTCGCTTAGCGACGGCACTGCTGCTGTGCCTAGAGCTACCGACTGATGGCGCCATGCCCACGGATGGTAATTCGGAGGAGGAGGTGGAGGAGGGGTGGGAGAAGGAGGAGGCATAGTAGGCCTGAGAGACCTGGACCGAGGTAGGCCCCGCAATCCTCGGCGTTGGCAGTATATGACCAGCCCCAGGGTCAGACTCGGTCCCAGCCTCCAACAAGTTAACCCAATGTGCCATCAGCAAAATATAGTGGCCCTGCCCAGCAGCCCTCGTCCACGTGTCCGTGGTCAGGTGGACCTTGTCAGAAATGGCGTTGGTCAGGGCATGGATGATGTTGTCTGACACGTGCTGGTGCAGGGCTGGGACGGCATATCGGGAAAAGTAGTGGCGGCTGGGGACCGAATACTGAGGGGAGGCCGCCGCCATGAGGTTGCGAAAGGCCTCAGTCTCTACCAGCCTATAGGGCAGCATCTCCAGGCTAAGTAATTTGGAGATGTGGACATTGAGGGTTTGGGCTTGTGGGTGGGTTGTACTGAATTTCTTCTTGCGCTCCAGCGTCTGGGGTATAGACAGCTGAACGCTGCGCATGTAGACATTGGTGGATGCTGTGGAGGATCGTGGAGGCGAAAGTGTGGTTTTCGCACGGGAGGTGTTTGGGCCGGGGTCCTGGGCAGGGGGCTGACTACAAGAGGCAGCAGATGACACAGGTTGGAAGAGGCAGTGGTGTGCCCGGCCGGAGGTTAACGGCCTTGGTTCCATTGAGTGGGGTGTTTAGCATTCATATGCCTGCGCATACTGGTGGTGGTTAAGCTAGTAGTGGTGGAACCCCTGCTGATCCTGGTGTGGCACAGGTTGCACACCACAGTCCGTCGGTCATCCAGTGTTTCTTTAAAGAACCTCCAGACTTCCGAAAATCTAGCCCTCACCACGGGAGCTTCACTACGTGAAACATTTGGCGCTGATGCACCAGCTCTGGCCCTGTCTCTCTGTTTGGCCCCACCACTGCCTCTTCCAACCTGTTCTCGTCGAGGACTCTCCTCCCTCTCAGAAGCACTGTGTTCACCTGGCCTATCAACCCAGCTTGGGTCTGTCACCTCATCATCCTCCGATCCCTCAGTCTGCTCCCCCCTCGGACTTTCTGCCCTGACAACAACTTCACCACTTATCGTCCGACACCTCTTTACACACTTCTTCCACTACGTCAACAATGTCATCATCACCCACAGACTGCGACCGGTGGAAATCCTGGGCATCGGGAAAGAGCTCAGCAACAACCTGACAAGTGGTTTGTGACTCTGGGAAGGGTCTAGAAAACTGTTCCTCAGAGTATGCCGGTTCCTGGGAGGGGGCAGACTGGGGGGAAGGAGGCTGAGGTGGAGGAGCTGGATGAGTGCTGATTTCGGTCACATGGGTGGACTGCGTTGAAGACTGACTGATGGACAAATGGCTAGAAGCATTGTCCGCAATCCACGACATCACCTGTTTGCACTGTTCTGGCCTCAACAGTGCTCTACCACGAGTCCCAGTAACTTGAGACATGAACCTAGGGAGTGTAGCTCTGCGGCGTTCCCCTGCTCCCTCATCAGCAGGTGGTGTTTTACCCCGTCCAGGACCACGGCCTCTGACCCCTGCAGTAGTTGGACGCCCACGCCCTCGTCCTCTACCCCTAGCTCCCGGGTTCAACATTTTCAAAATTAAAGTCTATTATATAGACAAAACAGAAATTTTTTTTGTGTTTTTTTTTATTTTTTAGAACAAAACGATCAGAAGAAATCACACAGCAACCACAGAAGATGATGATTGCTATGGCTAGTTTCTAACCTACTCTGACAGCACACAACAGGATTTTGTGCTGTGCCTGTGACTTTCAGTTTTGAAAAAAAAATAAAAAATCGGCAGATTGTGCCTAATTCAATCAAACCCCTAATAAATTGTCCCACTTAGATGTTTGAGATGGATATGTGTGTCACTAAGAGCTAAATAGAACGTTCGCAAGTCTCCCTGCAAATTTGTCACAATATGGTGCTAGCTGCACTACAAGTGCCAGCAAGCCCATCCACGAGCAAATAATATAAAAAAATATATAACGCTATTGTATCCCTAAGATGCGCTGTTGGGTTCTTGTAGATTCACTCCTGCCTAACAGTAATCTAATAGAACACCCTAATGCTATCCCTAACGGCATCCTGACAGAGAATGATCCGAGCAGCGCGGGCAGGGGCTAGGTTATGACTGTCTTAACCCCTCATCGACGCACGCCATAGTAGTACGTCGCATGATGGGTGCATGGAGAGGGCTCATGGGCTGAGGCCTTTCCATAGCCAGTAAGTCTTTGCTGCATATTGCATATTTTAACAAAGACTTATCGGTAACACCTCTGCAATCACCGCTGGCGGCTTAAAAAGACCGATCCCCATTATTGATTTTTGATGGTGGGGAGTGAAAGATGGAAATGAAAAAACAAAGAAGGGCCAGGTCATTAAGGGGTTAAAATGTCTAGCTGAAAAGCAGATATTTAGTTTTTTCGGTTTTGGAGTTATTATGATTTATTCATATCACTTTGCCATCAAAGTCAAGTTTTATGTATTGTTTATAATATGTAACAGTTTGAATGCAAATTGCATGAAGGCCCCTAGTTGGTGCGTCGCTTATGAGGCATATATACGTGACATTTTTCATCCGTATGCAGCACGTATTTAAAACCTATTTATAAGTCCCCAAAGACTTCTAAGGGCATACAGAACTGAAATACGGGGAGAAATTAGGACATGCTCTATATTTTTATACGGCTAGTGCACGGTACGGTATGATGGTAACACGTTAATATAAATGGTTTGACGTATTTTCCATTGAAATGAATGTGGCTGTATGTAACCTGTACAAGAACAGTTCAGTATGGGTAGCTTATGGCCATTTTCATACGGTCGTGTGAATGCAGCCTTATGGGTCTGGATCAAATTTTGGTACCAAATTTGAACAAACCATTTGCACCCAAATTTCGACCAACCCACTCATCACTAAGCAAAATTTATAAACAAATAAAGCAATATGGTCATATTACAAAGAGTTAGGCCGCACCTTAAGGGGGTTTCCAACTTTCAGAAAATAATTGATGTTTTTTTGTGTAAAGAAAAGTTTTACAATTTAGTTTCATTTCTATATAGTTGAAAAGGATAACTTTTTGAAAAAAATCATTGTATTCTACATTGTATTATGTTATATTGTATCCAGTTCAGAATTGTGAGTTGGATTGTTTTACATTCTTTTTATGTGTTTATTGTATTATGCATTGCATCATGGTATATTGGGTCTAGATCTATGGGTTTATTGTATTCTACATCGTATGATAATATAAAAAGTCCGGATCTATGAGTTTATTGTATTCTACATTGTATGATAATATATAGAGTCCAGATCTATGAGTTTATTGTATTATACATCGCATTAGATGTTACACTGAATCCTCCTGTATAACCAGATGACAGGTCAGAGCTGCGGTCCCAGCTGTCGCGCTGCGCTCCCCCTCCCTCGCTACACGGATAGATGTGTAATACATCCAGCAGTTACCTGGATACATAATTACACAGGACAGAGAGTGACCTAATAGTAAAAAATAACCCGAGGAGCGGAGCGGCCCCTTCCTCACATCTCAGCCCCGGTGCCGCCCCGTGTAGAATTATCCTGCTCCTACTATTCATTCACAATCATAATTACAGGATAGAACCGAAATGTCGCTGACATCATAGACTCCAGAGAACAAGAGAAAACTTTTAGTTATTTACAACTGATGGGAATTAGTCTCTGAATCTTTCCTTAACCCATCAGTAACGTGAGAGAAATTGCTGAATGAAGTTTTACATTTACCAGACAATGCTATCAGTATGAGTTTTATTATAATATTATATGTTACATCAATTCTGCAGGCCTGCTACCTATGTAACACTGATCGCTGTCTACGTGGCCATGACTGCTGGTGGCTTCCCATTAATAAAACAAAAGCATTAGCTCCATAAGTAACCTGTCAGCAGAACTTGACTCCACTACCAGAATGGTATAAAATTTAGAATTGTTTAATTTTGTTGGTTATACTTTAATTTGGCCCTAAAACTTACTCATTCATAAAAGGACAAAATAAAAAAATCACCTTTGGATGTTATCTGTTTTATGGGCACACAGGGGCACATAATGAAAGTAGGGTCATGAAGTTTTTAAGGATAATGAATTCCTTGATGACAATGAAGAGTAAAACTGAACCCAAAAATTTGTGTCCGAGTTATGACTTGGTATTCATCTGCATCAGGAAAAGTCAGATAATAGGCGGCTGAGCAGCCAATCAGTTCACTTTAAACCCGTATAAACCACAGACATGCACACTATGGGAATGACAGGGATCTGCCAGGCAGGACATGTGTCCCTACTAGAGATGAGCGAGCACTAAAATGCTCGGGTACTCGTTATTCGAGACAAACTTTTCCCGATGCTCGAGTGCTCGTCTCGAATAACGAGCCCCATTGAAGTCAATGGGAGACTCGCGGGATGGTGAGGCTGATGATGGCGGCATCGCCACTGACCATCTGTCTTGACTCCTCGAAGTTACTCAGCACCTGACAGATATCAGACATCCACGTCCACTCCTCTTGTAGACTTGAGGAAGCTGACTGACCTGACTACCAGTTCTGGTGGAAGTTGACATCTGGCAGTCTACAATCGCTCTGCGCTGCTGGTAAACTCTGGATAACATGGTTAATGTTGAATTCCACCTCGTGGACACGTCGCACAACAGTCGGTGAGCGGGCAGTTGGAGGCGGCGCTGCGCTGCCCTGAGAGTGGCAGCATCTGTGCTGGACTTCCTGAAATGCGCACAGATGCGGCGCACCTTCATGAGCAAATCAGACAGATTGGGGTATGTCTTGAGGAAACGCTGAACTATGAGATTTAACACATGGGCCAGGCATGGCGCATGTGTCAGTCTGCCGAGTTGCAGAGCCGCCACCAGGTTACGGCCGTTGTCACACACAACCATGCCTGGCTTCAGGTTCAGCGGTGCCAGCCACAGATCAGTCTGCGCCGTGATGCCCTGTAATAGTTCTTGGGCGGTGTGCCTTTTATCGCCTAGGCTCAGCAGTTTGAGCACCGCCTGCTGTCGCTTAGCGATGGCACTGCTGCTGTGCCTAGAGCTAGCGACTGATGGCGCCATGCCCACGGATGGTAATTCGGAGGAGGTGGAGGAGGGGTGGGAGGAGGAGGAGGCATAGTAGGCCTTTGAGACCTGGACCGAGGTAGGCCCCGCAATCCTCGGCGTCGGCAGTATATGAGCAGCCCCAGGGTCAGACTCGGTCCCAGCCTCCACCAAGTTAACCCAATGTGCCGTCAGCGATATATAGTGGCCCTGCCCGGCAGCACTCGTCCACGTGTCCGTGGTCAGGTGGACCTTGTCAGAAACGGCGTTGGTCAGGGCACGGATGATGTTCTCTGACACGTGCTTGTGCAGGGCTAGGACGGCACATCAGGAAAAGTAGTGGCGGTTGGGGACCGAATACCGAGGGGCGGCCGCCGCCATGAGGTTTCGAAAGGCCTCAGTCTCTACCAGCCTATAGGGCAGCATCTCCAGGCTAAGCAACTTGGAGTTGAGGGCTTGGGCGTGTGGGTGGGTTGCGCTATACTTCCTTTTGCGCTCCAGCGTCTGGGGTATGGAGAGCTGAACGCTGGTGGATGCTGTGGAGGATCATGGAGGCAAAGATGGGGTTTTCACACGGGAGGTGTTTGGGCCGTGGTCCTGGGCAGGGGGCTGACTAGCAGATGACATAGGGGAAGGAGCAGTGGTGTGCCCGGCCGGAGGTGAACGGGCTTGGTGTCAGTCTGCCGAGTTGCAGAGCCGCCACCAGGTTACGGCCGTTGTCACACACAACCATGCCTGGCTTCAGGTTCAGCGGTGCCAGCCACAGATCAGTCTGCGCCGTGATGCCCTGTAATAGCTCTTGGGCGGTGTGCCTTTTATCGCCTAGGCTCAGCAGTTTGAGCACCGTCTGCTGTCGCTTAGCGATGGCACTGCTGCTGTGCCTAGAGCTACCGACTGATGGCGCCATGCCCACGGATGGTAATTCGGAGGAGATGGTGGAGGAGGGGTGGGAGGGGGAGGAGGCATAGTAGGCCTTTGAGACCTGGACCGAGGTAGGCCCCGCAATCCTCGGCGTCGGCAGTTTATGACCAGCCGCAGGGTCAGACTCGGTCCCAGCCTCCACCAAGTTAACCCAATGTGCCGTCAGCGATATACAGTGGCCCTGCCCGGCAGCACTCGTCCACGTGTCCGTGGTCAGGTGGACCTTGTCAGAAACGGCGTTGGTCAGTGCACGGGTGATGTTCTCTGACACGTGCTTGTGCAGGGCTGGGACGGCACATCGGGAAAAGTAGTGGCGGCTGGGGACCAAATACAGAGGGGCGGCCCGCCGCCAGGAGGTTTTGAAAGGCCTCTGTCTCTACCAGCCTATAGGGCAGCATCTCCAGGCTAAGCAGTTTGGAGATGTGGACGTTGAGGGCTTGGGCGTGTGGGTGGGTTGCACTATACTTCCTTTTGCGCTCCAGCGTCTGGGGTATGGAGAGCTGAACGCTGGTGGATGCGGTGGAGGAATGTGGAGGCGAAGATGGGGTTTTCGCACGGGAGGTGTTTGGGCTGGGGTCCTGGGCAGGGGGCTGACTAGCAGATGACACAGGGGAAGGAGCAGTGGTGTGCCCGGCCGGAGGTGAACGGGCTTGGTGCCATTGAGTGGGGTGTTTAGCATTCATATACCTGCGCATACTTGTGGTAGTTAAGCTAGTAGTGGTGGAACCCCTGCTGATCCTGGTTTTGCACAGGTTGCACACCACAGTCTGTTGGTCATCCGGTGTTTCTTTAAAGAACCTCCAGACTTCTGAAAATCTAGCCCTCGCCACGGGAGCTTGACTACGGGAAACATTTGGCACTGATGCACCAGCTCTGGCCCTGCCTCTCCGTCTGGCCCCACAACTGCCTCTTCCAACCTGTTCTGCTATAGGACTCGCCTCCATCTCAGAAGCACTGTGTTCACCCGGCCTATCAACCCAGCTTGGGTCTGTCACCTCATCATCCTCCGATCCCTTAGTCTGCTCCCCCCTCGGACTTCCTGCCCTGACAACAACTTTACCACTGTCTGACAACCGTGTCTCCTCATCGTCCGACACCTCTTTACACACTTCTTCCACTACGTCAATAATGTCATCATCACCCACAGAGTGCGACCGGTGGAAAACCTGGGCATTGGAAAATTGCTCAGCAGCAACCGGATAAGGGGTTTGTGACTGTGGGAAGGGTCCAGAAAACAGTTCCTCAGAGTATGCCGGTTCAAATGCCAAATTTTGCTGGGAGGGGGCAGACTGGGGGGAAGGAGGCTGAGGTGGAGGAGCTGTAGGAGTGCTGATTTTGGTGACATGGGTGGACTGCGTGGAAGACTGACTGGTGGACAAATGGCTAGAAGCATTGTCCGCAATCCACAACATCACCTCTTTGCACTGTTCTGGCCTCAACAGTGCTCTACCACGAGTCCCAGTAATTTGAGACATGATGAACCTAGGGAGTGTAGCTCTGCGGCGTTCCCCTGCTCCCTCATCAGCAGGTGGTGTCTCACCCCGCCCAGGACCACGGCCTCTGACCCCTGCAGTAGTTGGACGCCCACGCCCTTGTCCTCTCCCCCTAGCCCTCAGGTTAAACATTTTCCAAATTAAAGTGAAAACTTTAATTTTTTTTTTTTTTGGTGTTTATTTATTTATTTATTTTTTTTAAACAAAACAATGCTATCCTATTGCTATGGCTAGTTTGTAACCTACACTGACAGCACACAACTGGATTTTGTGCTGTGCCTGATGACTTTGAGTTATAAAAAGAAATAAACGTAAAAAAAAATAAATCAGCAGACTCTGCCTAATTCAAATCAAACCCCTAATAAATTGTCCCACTTCGGTGTTTAAGGTGGATATGTGTGTCACTAAGAGCTAAACACAACGGTAGCAAGTCCCCCTGCAAATTCCTCACAATATGGTACTAGCTGCACTACTAATGGCAGCAAGCCTAGCCACAGGCAAACCAAAAAAAAGTAAAATAAAACGTTATTGTAGCCCTAAGAAGGGCTGTTGGGTTCTTGTAGAATCACTCCTGCCTAACACTATTCTAATAGAACACCCTAACGCTTTCCCTGACCAGCAGCAGCTCTCTCCCTAGCGGCATCCAGACACAGAATGATCCGAGCAGCGCGGGCAGCGGCTAGTCTATCCCAGGGTCACCTGATCTGGCCAGCCAACCACTGCTATCGACGTGTAAGGGTACCACGTCATGCTGGGTGGAGTGCAGAGTCTCCTGGCTTGTGATTGGCTCTGTTTCTGGCCGCCAAAAATCACAACGGCAGGAGATGCCATTTTCTCGAGCGGGCGAAGTATTCATCCGAGCAACGAGCAGTTTCGAGTACGCTAATGCTCGAACAAGCATCAAGCTCGGACGAGTATGTTCGCTCATCTCTACTAAAGATGTACAGAAACTGAACATAGAAAGGTAAGGAAAACCGCCGGGTCACACCAGAGGGTATGTCAAGGTCAAACCACAAGACAAGGGAGCGTAACCTAACTGGTGAATACAATATCAAGGTGAAGCAAAGAATGCTAAAGGAGACCAGGAATCCAGCTAGGCTGTAAGCTCCAGAAGGACAAACACTGGCACAGGTGGAAGGTCCAGATTCAATTTATGCAGCCTGAGATCTGCCCCCAGAATCCCATAGGAGCAGGAATCCAGGCTAATTCAGAAGACAGACAGCTTTACTTTCCCAAAAGCGGACGCGTCCTGGATGCCCGCTGCCCCGCACGTGCAGCAGGGTTAACTCGCTGCGCAGAGGCAGAGCCAGCACGGAGACGCGCAGAAACTCGGGGAGAACCGCTAGCATTATCAGCATGGAGGGTAGAAGGAGCAGCAGACGCGGTGTCCCTTCCAGCAAATCTGACAGGTAAGTATTAAAAAGTTGGCATACATCTACTGTACAATCATTACCATATGTATGCCACAGTTTTCAATACTTACCCTATACCTACCTGATGAAGGCTTCCATCCAAAGCCAACACCCTTTGTAATGTGCTCTTCCCAAAGACTCCCCTGGAGCATTTTTTCACTTGCACCATCCTCAAGTGGTTGCTTTATAGATGACAATAACAAAAAGGTTAAAAGTGATCTAGTCCTAAAAATTTTTTAAAAAAGTTCAGAACACTCCCCCAACAAAATGTAAAAAATGATCTCACATGACAGTTACTCTTATAATGTAATCCAGACCCATCACTGTCCATTACAATCGTTTGGAGCAGGCACAAACTCGAAAGTTAATTTTTTTTTGTATTAAAGTTAATTCAAGAGTTTTTCTACTGAAATACAAATAACAAAAATAGAAATACAAAGAATAAAAGTTAAATTCTCTTAATTGTACATGATATCTGTACAGGTGAACAATTGCATGAATTTATCAGAATGTTACAATAAGTCTCTCTATCGCGGCTTGGTGACATGTAATATTGGTTATTAGCAATGGACAATTAACAAGAAAGAAAGGTAACAGAAACATTCAGGGTGGGGGGGGAGATAAAAAAGGGAGGGGGAGAGGGGAATGAAAGGGTGGAGGGGAACCGCACCCCTCTTCTACCTGGTGCTCAGGACCCGGAGGACTTCGCTTTTGGAGAGCGGGTATCGCCTCTGTCAATTCCAGATAGCGAGGAGAAGCCACAAATAAGTTCCAATCAAACCAAGTTTTCTGGAAGCGAGCATCTTGTTTCATATCGTTATTCAGGAGACTCTTCATCCGGTGACCTGTGCCAACCACTGGGCAACAAGGGGGCTCAATGGCATGCTAGCAGGCTGGAATGCATGCTTTACCCGCATTGAGGAGGAAACATGTCAGCGACTTTCAATATGTGACCAGGGATATCTCATGATGGTGTAATAACACCCAAAAAGGTTTACCCCTTAGGTCTTTTCATGTCCCCTCGCAGATCACCTTCAGCACCTGCATCCAATAAGGCAGTGATGGCGAACCTATGGCACTGGTGCCAGAGGTGGCACTCAGAGCCCTTTCTGTGGGCACTCAGGCCATCACCAGAGATGACTCCAGGTATCTTCCTGCAGTCCCAGACAGCCCAGGACTTGCTGTGCACAGAGGTATTTTAAAGTGACAGCTGTACCTGGGACTATTTTCTGCTTTATTGGTGCCTCAGGTGCTGGTATCAATGAAAACTGTGACAGAGAAGGGAGTATAAATCACAAATAGAATTTCTGTGTTGGCACTTTGCGATAAATAAGCGGGTCTTTGTTGTAGTTTGGGCACTCGGCCTCTAAAAGGTTCGCCATCACTGCAATAAGGGATTATCTTGGGGCAGCTCCAGAAAATATATAGTAAGTCCCCTTACCGGATTTACAATGATTTGATGTAACTTCTTGGTACTTTTAATGAGGTACATGGGGTAGCCTGTACCATCTTGTGAGCACTTTTTTTCCTTATAGGTGGTGCTTTTGGTGGACTTATGCGCTAGTGTAAGTATTTTTTCCCTTTGTTCCGCAGTGAGGGTGATCTGCAGGTCTTGCTCCTATTTAATAACTTTGGTGGCACAAAGTCTTCGGGGGGATGTCAGGAGGCTATAAGCTAGATAGAGCCCTCAAAGCCAATAAGTGATCTATTGAATGCCAATACCAAGTGACTTGCATTGCTTTATATGGTTATGACTTTTGAACACTGTTACTTATCAAAGTGATTCTGAGAATGTTTTTTCCCCACATGTTGTACTTCATTTTACTGGTAAATTTTGGCTGACGAGTTTTGTGTTTATTTACAAAAAAAGAAAAAAATGCAGAATTTTTTGAAAAATTTGTCATTTTTCGAAATTCAAAATCTTTGGGTTTTCAGGCAGATAGATTTACCACCTAAATAAATTGCTGAATAACATTTCCCATTCGTCTACTTTACATTTTCATCATTTTTGAAATGTCTGGATAATTTATTTTGATGTCACGCGGCTTACCAATAGGATATCGGTTTACAGTATTTTCAGAATTGACCATTTTGGGGATAAATACAGTTTTGAATGAAATTTTACATATTTAACATCAAAACCCCCTATATAACCAACCCATTTTCAAATCTGCATCCCTCAAATCAGAAACAGCTTTTACGAAGATTGTTAACCGCTTGAGATCTTCATGGTAATTACAACAAAATGGAGGTGAAATTTAGAATGGTCAAATTGTGCCGGTCATACCTTCATTTAGCCCTAAAATTGACACATTTCCAAAAGAAAACAAGTGAAAACTCATCTTACAATTTATTCTGCAATTTCTCCCGAGTGTGGATGTTACTTGTTTTATGGGAGCACAGCGAGGCACAGAAGCGAAGGAGGGACCTGCAGCTGCCAGGATTTTAGTTTCTTCATTGGCCCCTTTTGTAGGCTATAAAATTTTCGTTTTTTTAAATTATTGGGGCCATGTGACGGCATTTTTTTGCGGGATGAGATACTTTTTCCAGAGTACCATTTTGGGGTTGGTTTCCCTTATTGTTGAAAATTTTGGAATATTTGTTTGAGGTCAAGAGTAGAAAAGCATCAATTCTTATAATCCTGTTATCTTTATTCTATGGGTTGATACGATTACAGGGACCAGACTAGAATATTTTTCTTACGCTTTATTAAATTTGCCAAATAAAACCTAATGTGGGGAAAAGTCTACTATTTTTGCGCTGCCGTATTCCAAGTGGCATAACATTTTAACTTTTTTGGCTAAGGAGCTGGTTGATGGCTTGTTTTTTGTGGGATATGTTTTACTTTGCACCAGCATCATTCTGGAGTACATATGTTTTTTGATCACTTTTAATTGCATTTTTGTGGGTAAATAGGTAAAAATCAAAATTTTTGGCGGGTTTTCAACAGTTTTTTTTAACGGCGTTCATCATGCAGGTTCAATAATGATTAACTTTTATTCTACGGGTTGTTACGGAAGCGATGATACTATATATGTGGGGTTTGTGTTATGATTTAGACTTTTTTAGTGTTATATGTCTCTTTATATGTTATGGGGATTATGGGCATTTTTATTGATTTATTACTTTCTTTTTTATTGAATAACTTTTTTTTTTACTTTTTGACTACTAACACCATGGGACATGAACAAGCAATCATCTGATTGCTTGTTCATGATAATACTCTGCAATACTGATGTGCACGTGCATAGGTTGACACTGTGCCTTTTAGATGACGTCACAGACGCCATCTTTGAGGCAGTGCCTACAGGCAGTTGCCATAGCAATGATCAGCGCCCCCAGAAAACAGTGCGGGAGGGGGGGGGATCGTGGGCAAAAGACTCATGTTAAATGCCTCGGGTGTTACACTGCGGTGTTGGCTATTAGTTATAGCCAGCACCCCGTGGGTCCCGATGCCAGTTCGCCTCAGATCTTGAGCAGAACCGGCATCAGCGCTGCGTCCAATATATCAGACGCTGAACGCTAAGTCACTGGCTGAGCCCCAACAGGTTAAAACCCATCTCTTTAGGCAGATCTATCACACTCGCTAACTACATGAAACGTCACGTCTCCCTTTACTAAGATAGTCTGAGAGGACCATCACATTTAGAGCATATATTAAACTATGGCAAACAAATATAAATAAGCTATACAAAAAACAAAGGAAGCATATGCCATGTCCAAACTATACAATCTTTATTATAACGTACAAAAAACTAAATAACATACACCAGACAAAACAACTGTATTTTGTCTGGTGTATATTATTTTGTTTTTTGTACATTATAATAAAGCTTGTATAGTTTGGATATGGCATATGCTTCCTTTGTTTTTCGTATTACTCTCCCTTTACCAACCCATCCTATGTCCTATCTGCCGTCTGTTATCCGGCAAACAGCAGATATATACAAGCTCCAGGCTTCTCCGGAGTCACTATACCCCTTGTATATAAGATGGCGACTGATGGTTCAAACAGCAGAATTTTTATTTCACTGCAATACAAGTGTATTGCAGTGTAAAGGCTTGAACAAGCGATCCGATGATCGCTTGTTCAAGCCAAAAGGTGGAAAATGTATAAAAGTAAAAAAAAAAAAAGATTAAGTCATTTTATAATGATAATTAAATAATTGAAATAAAAGTTCCATAATCTCCCCAGTTACACATAAAATGCAAATAAAGTATATAAAACAAAAACACAAAAAAAGTACACATTTGGTATCACCGCGTCCTTATTAATTTGTACAATAAATCTAAGTCAATATTGAACCCGCTCGGTGAACGACGTTAAAAAAACACGAAAAACTTCCGGTAATGTACAATTTTTCATCAAACACCATCACAAAAAATGTTCTAAAAAGCGATCAAAAAAGGTTACGTTCCCTAATATGATACAATTGAAAAGAAAAACACTCTTTACGCAAAAAATAAGCCCTCAACCAGATCTGACAACAGAAAAATACAGTAGTTATCAGGGCCGATTCTAGCCTTTTTGCTGCCTGAGGCGAAAATTAAAATGCTGCCCCCCCCCCCCTTCCTGCATAAGAGGTAAAAAAAAAAGTCCTTGTATCCTACTACTGAATCATCCACAGTTAAAT
>WNYA01001036.1:0-20506 GCA_019512145.1 Engystomops pustulosus
AGGTTCCCTTTAAGGGAGCTGCCTTTCAAGGTAGCAAAAGGAGGTATTGTTTTCCATTTAACACCTTGGAAAACTTATTTGCATTCTTCCTAGAGGTTACAAGCTGAGACTTCACACTATGACATTACTCATAAAAACTTTTTGGGTTAAATTTATGGAAAATGTAAAAAGCTCATGCTGTGGTGATATGAAATCATGAAAGGCCTTTTAAATAGGAACATAAAATGGGGATCTCATTATTACAAAGAATTTATTTAAACGTAAGCCAACACCCCCCCCCACAGAAATGTCAATGTCTGAATAACCTGTCCTGTGACCTTGAGCTTCACAACGACTTCAGTTATTGGTAATTTTGTTGACCAACTCACCAATTTTTCTTTTCTTTCCCCATTTCACCAATTCAGCCTCAAGAAAGACGTCCTATCCATGCCCATATCTCAGTGTGGGGTCCTTCCATCCTATGGAGATAGGAGGGGTGGGGAGCGCTCAATCCTCCCACCTTCTAAGGGCCGCAAACTAACCCTAGTTTGCCGCCTGCATAAAGCTGACCATTGTGTTCATTTGTGTTGGTTCCATGTGAGAATGTGCAGATCGCCAGTAGCCTGAATCGATTGCCACCTTCCACCTTCTCTAACAACCGTAGCTGAATTTACAGCTGTGTACGAATGTGCATAGACAGTTGCTCACCCTCCTCTCCGAAGCCGGAGCTATTGCAAATGTGCAGTTACAGGAAACAGGACACTAAAAGAGAGGGTATTAGGCGGCACTGACTCAGGTGATCATGTGCATAATAATATGATAAGGTTTTTAGTCAATTATATTGAATTTGTTGGTTAGCAAAATGTACTATTGGGGAGAGAATTTCAGGATCAACCTACCAGTGGATCTAGCTTACTATGTAGGTTTGTGTTGGTAGGTTTCCTTTTAGTGTAAATACCAGTCTTAGAACTATTTGTGTCAGTGCTACCGTACAGTACTTGTCTAAGAAGTACTTGCTTGAGTGTTAATTTACATTACGAGTCTTTGACCTATTTGCATAAGTAGTAGCTACCAGTGTTGGCCCTATTTGTATTAGTGTTACCTGACTATGCTAATTTTAGAAGTATTTGCATCACTGTCAACTTACATTACCAGTCTCAGACCTATTTGCATCAGTGTTACAATGCAATGCATTAGAAATTAAATATTACTTATGTCATCTATATCCTCCAATAGTACTACAGGGGTTTTAAAATGTAGAAATTAAAGGAAACCATCTGAAAATGGTCATTCTGACCCACACATACCTGCACATAGCTCTGGATGAGATGATGCAGGAACATATCTTCTTTAACCACAGAAACTGGATGTTTTGTTGTAAAATTAAATCTTATATTTTGCCAAGTACCCATTTGACGCTTCTATGTGCATCACACAGGCAGATCCATGCATGGGCATTAGCATAATTATTCAGGCACCGCCCCAGCCTGCCCCCACACTCCTATCCTCGCTCCTGAGAGCCGGTGACATCATCAAGCTCTCTTGCCATAGACCCGCCTACCCGACCCTCCCCTCCTCCTGGCTGTATCGCATTGTACATCACATCTCTGGTTCGTGCAGCGGCCGGCTTCTGGTGCGGCTCTGCAAACTACTGCCGAAGTCTCGTACTATCGCAAGATAGTGATTGATTATAATTGTAGCTATGCTCTCCGCTGCCATCAACGAAAGGGGCAACTCGACTGACACCAATGATGATAAATCTTTTATTTAGCAAGAACCCCCTGACCCCAATGTTTTATATATACCTTATATACTCGAGTATAAGCCTAGTTTTCCAGCAGAAAAAATGTGCTGAAAAACCCAAACTCGGCTTATACTCGAGTCAAAAAAGGCTATATACACTGGGGCAGGGGCTGGCAGGCTATATACACTGGGGCAGGGGCTGGCTGGCTATATACACTGGGGCAGGGTCTGGCTGGCTATATAAACTGGGGCAGGCTCTGGCTGGCTATATACACTGGGGCAGGCTCTGGCTGGCTATATACACTGGGGCAGGGTCTGGCTGGCTATATACACTGGGGCAGGCTCTGGCTGGCTATATACACTGGGGAGGCTGTGACCAGTGCATTTCCCACCATCGGCTTATACTCGAGTCAATAGGTTTTCCCAGTATTTTGTGGTAAAATTAGGGACCTCGGCTTATACTCGGGTCGGCTTATACTCGAGTATATACGGTATATATATATGTATAGATTGGGGCCCCCTCAGAAAAGAAACATACTTATGTACTCACACATTTATACACTCTTACACATACATTTATGCACTGATATATACATTTATAAACTTACACAGATCAGTCGCAGTAGCTCCTGACCACATGGGGGGAAAGTACATGGCAGGAATTAGAGATCCCTAGTCCTGTCCATCTACTGTCCTGTCCCTCAACATTTCTTATCTGAGCTTCCGATTCATGCTGTGTACTGTGGAAGATGTGCCCTGTTATATACCTATTGGGGGTCATTTACTAAGGGCCCGATTCACATTTTCCCGACGTGTTACCCGAACATTTCCGATTTGCGCCGATTTTCCCTGAATTGCCCCGGGATTTTGGCGCACGCGATCGGATTGTGGCGCATCGGCATGCGGGGGGCATGGCTGAACGAAAACTCGACGGATTCGGAAAAACCGGCGCATTTAAAACAATAAAAGTGTCGCTTGGGGAGCACTTACCTTCACCTGGTCCGAGGTGGTGCATTCCGGCGCGTTGAGATGATTTTCAGCGCAGCAGCGCCACCTGGTGGACGGCGGAGGAACTTCCTTCTTAAATCCCGGCCGGACCCGAATCCAGAGCAGAGAACGCGCCGCTGGATCGCGAATGGGCCGGGTAAGTAAATCTGCCCCAATATGTATATAATGGTGCACATCCTCCATTCTTTAGTGTCAGGTCACATGCCATGGCCCCCTGACATTGCAGGCCCCATAGCAGCCGCTACGGCTTCTACCACTGTAGTCACTCCCCTGGTGGTGGTCAAGGAGCCCCTGGCAGGTGAAAGAGTGTAGGCAGAGTATTCAGCTTGTGGCCACATTGTTGACCGCTACTGTCTGTGTCCATCTAACAAAGGCCATCCCGCGAGATGTCTGTGGTCTGTGGTGTGACACCCCTTTCATTTACACGCCAACATCTTAACAATCTGAGCACCTCATGTACAATCAGGCAGCTGCAAAGTAGGCAAAAAAAGCTTGGAAGCACCTGCTCATCACTACTTAAAACCCAAGATACACAATAAAGATTTTATTTAGAGCACGAAAAAACAAGTAAAAACAATATCTAGTTATAGTACAATAATGTATCGTCTGGGTAACATTTACTGCTGTTTGTTCTAGTTGTGGGCACAGTTATGATTGTAAATTTTAACCTATCTGCCAAATTATTGATGTTATATTCCATGCGTATTACATGTTATGTATGGAAGAGCATGGCATTTAAAGGTTTTTTTCAGTTGTCTGTGGAAAGTAGAAAACTAAAACAATGATAAGACTAAAAGCTAATATATATGTAAGGCCCCATTTCATCCTGACTTTAGTCAATGCTTGTGGTACTGGTCAGAATGTTCTCCCAATGTTCCATCAGCATTGAGCCCCCACCACCAATTTTGGAAAACATACAGGAAAGGCTCCAAGATCCCTCCTCAGCCAGTGATTGGATAGACGCTTAAGACACTATGGGAGTCATTTACTAAGGGCCCGATTCGCGTTTTCCCGACGTGTTACCCGAATATTTCCGATTTGCACCCATTTCCCCTGTATTGCCCCGGGATTTTGGCGCACGCGATCGGATTGTGGCGCATCAGCGCCGGCATGTGCGCGACGGAAATCGGGGTGTGTGGCCGAACGAAAACCCACCGTATTCGGAAAAACTGCCGCATTTAAAAACGGAAAATGTGTCGCTTGGGACGCGCTTACCTTCACTTGGTCCAGCTCGGTGAATTCCAGGGCGTTCAGATGCTTTTCAGCGCAGCAGCGCCACCTGGTGGATGGCGGAGGAACTACCTTCATAAATCCCGGCCGGACCAAAATCCAGAGCAGAGAACGCGCCGCTGGATCGCAAATGGGCCGGGTAAGTAAATCTGCCCCTTTTTGCTTGATCCATTTTTATGGGAGTTACAAAAATAACAGCTCGAGATTATTCTCAAAAGTCTTATAGATGTTTATATAGAGCATCCACCAAATGAGAACTGTCAATATGTGGAATAGCCGAGCTCAGGCGCTGGTCACAGCAGGGACAGCAGAGAGCTTCAAGAAGGGTCTAGATGCCTTTTTACACCAAATAACATTGATGCTTATGTTATATAGAATTGTTTCCCCTAAATCCCTTCCTCATCCAATCTCTTCCCTTCCTTGGTTGAACTTGATGGACAGGTGTCTTTTTTCAACTGTATAAACTATGATACTATGAAATGTGTAGTGGACGACCCTCATTCTCAAGACATTTTTCAATAGACAATAAATTTTCAAGATGTCTATGACAGTCATTGCTTGGCCATTCCAAACCCTCCGGCCTAAAAGGTTTTTCCCACTTAATCTTGGAAAAGCACTTCATGGAAACCTCATCGCAATAACTAATCTATACTTCCTTCTTTATTATCAATATCCGAAGGATAAAAAATGAAAAGTAAACTACATTCAACTGTAGAACCAATAATCTATATTGCATTCGCTATTGTAGAGATCAAACTCGTCATCATTTTGTAAATCACATACATTTTTGTAATAAATATCATAAAATGTGAATATTCATTAACAGGATGAGGCAGTATCTCCACAGCTGGTGGTTCTTCAGTTATTGCCATAAACATAAAAAAGGCAAAACTGAGTCAGTTGCTGCCAAGGAAGATACTCAAAGACACAACAACGAAACATTCTTGTCACATGGTACTAGACAATTGGTTCCATAATAACCAACTCTATAGCTGGGAAAATAAGAACCTTTAAGACACTTTTTCAACCCCCCCCCCTTCCTCCACAGATCCCACCCATAAACCAGGTGAGAACAACCACTGCAAGGATAAAGAGACTGAAAGCCCAGGTGTTCGGGCTTCTGCGCCATGCGTTGGTGGAGTGTGGCTGTGGGCATTCTGATGTGATTTGGTTTCGTTTTGTCCCTACTAGTCTGTACACTGATTTATTCCTTCCCTCACTAATGTCAGAGCCTGCCAGGAACCTAATACATTGTATCAGATCCTACAATGAACATTCTATTAGCTGACAACTTCTCTGCATACATCAATATATTTTTTCATAATAAACAAAACTGCATATAACAATATAAGCACACATCACTAGGCTAAGAGGGGTTGTCCCACAAAGACAAGTTTCTTATATGTTCAAAATAACACATTCTCTAATTCACTGTTATTAACAAAAATACAGCATATCACAGATATTTCTTCAACCTGTCTCTATCAGTCCTGGTGTACACAATTTCATTTGCTCCCAGACACGACCCTGTAATTTCTGACTTAGGGTCGGGTGGCCGCCATCTTGGGTTTCTGTGTGACTGGCGTGCTGATGAGATTTTTCTCTCTGCTTTGTTCCTGTAGCCACGCCCCCTGCAGTCCTGCACGGAGCTCACACTGACACTCACTGGGGGTCATTTATCATTATTTTTCTTCCTGTGTTTTTCTGTCTTTTTTGAGACATTTTTTGGCGCATTGCAACTTTTTCGCCTTCTTGGGGACATTTTGAAATGTCCACCAGACATTTGTTTTTCATCAGTAAGACACATTTATCTTTTATTCCAGATGTGCTAAATGACGCAAATGACATTTATCATTTCAAATCATCTAAAATTTGCGGCATATACTGAGCATGCGTCTGGATCTTACATACTTGCCACAAATCCAATCAGTTCTTGATAGCGGTGTTTTTGATTCTCACAACCAGACCACAGACCCCCTGTTCCAATTTGGAGCTAAACAGCATAAAACATTTCCCTGTTTAACCAGTGTATTTAAACTATGGACCTGATGAAGGGGGCGGTCTGTCCACGAAAACACGAAGTCCCTTACTAACTTGAAAGAAACAATGGGGCAGATTTACTTACCCGGCCCATTCGCGATCCAGCGGCGCGTTCTCTGCACAGGATTCGGGTCCGGCCGGGATTTATGAAGGTAGTTCCTCCGCCGTCCACCAGGTGGCGCTGCTGCGCTGAAAATCATCTCATCGCGCCGGAATGCACCGAGCTGGACCAGGTGAAGGTAAGCGCTTCCCAAGCGACACTTTTTCGGTTTTTAAATGCGGCGGTTTTTCCGAATACGTCGGGTTTTCGTTCGGCCACGCCCCCCTGATTTCCGTCGCGCGCATGCCGGCGTCGATGCGCCACAATCCGATCCCGTGCGCCAAAATCCCGGGGCAATTCAATCAGCGCAAATCGGAAATATTCGGGTAACACGTCGGGAAAACGTGAATCGGGCCCTTAGTAAATGACCCCCAATAAGTCAACACAGCTTGTCTTTCTGGAGCAGCATGTTCAAGATCAACCATTTTTTTTTAACCATAAATGAATTTGTATGTATACCACACTGATTTATATGACGGTACCCAGGGAAAAGCAGTAGCCCACCCACTACTGATTCAACCAAATACCACCCCTTAGTGTGGACACCATCAGTGTATATGTTTATATCTATGTTTAGTCTCAAGATGGTCCTAGTTCTTTCTCACTTCAACTTGTATCATATTATATCAAAAACGTAATCAACTCATGTTGTCTATATAAGTAGTCTTTAAAATCTCTCAACTCTTGTTCATTACTCAACCACAATTGTCCTTATACTTAATCCACTTCTGAACCAGGTGTGCGAATGTACCTTCCATGACCACCTTAATCTCAAATTCTGATGTAAAGATATTGAAATAGCTCCAGGATGACCCCACACCGGTCCCTTGTAATTGTCGAAACAATTCCTCTCCAAACCAGAAAAATGTTTAGAATGAGGTCCAAAAGTGTCATGAGAAAGCCAATCATGGGGTTGCTGAGAGTGGCATCTTCACAAAGCTTTTGTCTCACAGCAGACATACCTTTTTACTAGCTTATCACTAATCAGGGCAATGACCCGATCTTCTTTCTTCTATTGAGACATGTATCGGACTGACTATTATTTGCTACACAGTGTGCATCTCGAGAAATGGTGATGCCGTGTAGGTTTCCACCTATGTAGATGACCCTTCATAAGGTGGGTGGTTGTTCTATGCAGGAGTTGAGGGAACAGATGGTGGGCATACAGATTTTTGTGTGCACTAATCAATACCAATGTAGGGGCAAAAAAGAACAGTTTTGTGAGCGCATAATAAACAAAGTTGTAACATCGACTGTAGAACCTTCCATCCGCTTCACCAAGTGTTGTAAACCAGTGTTCCTCAACCCCCAGGCCGTGGCCCAAGACCGGGCTGTGAAGCAAATGGCACCGGGCCAAGCCAATTTAGTGGACAATGGAAGCAGGGGAGGCATTGAACAGAAAAGGGTCAAATAAAAGTGTGGTGAAGAGGGCGCTTCTTTGGACAATATAAGCCATACATTTTTGGCTAGACAGCAGACCACCTACCCATGCCCAATTGTCCCAGGAAAAAAATTATGCTTGCTGCCGGTCCTTGGGCAAAAAATGATTGGGGACCACTGTTCTAGCTGATCTCCTCATATCCATCCATAAATCAGCAGCTGTCTGGATGCCTGCTGCACAAGGAACCAGTCCTCTGGCTTCACTACCTACCTTATATGCCTCATATTCATGGCGATCTGGTGAGTACAATATGCCTCATTGTTCACATTGTTTGTGGTCTGTTACTCTACATTTGAATCTGTGTTTTCTTTCTTGTTTTCCCTGTGTCCTGCTCCACCCGATGGCACAGACCTATTTCTCCATATACCATTTAAATAGGGAACCAGTGTAGTTAAGTGAGAGCCCATAGATGTGGGTCAGGAAAAGATTCATCCTCCTTATGGAGTTTGCCTTTGAAGACCCCCTTTTAAGGTCTACAAGGTGAATTAACAGAGGTTTGAGGCATTGTTTTTGGTTCCTAGAAATCTGCATCTCCGTAATTGCAAGATCTTTTGGTGCCGTTCTTGCACTGGGGATTCTGGGTATTGCCTTATTTGAGGAAGCACTGGAGGCAGAGCTTACCACCTTGGAAAGCATATTTGCATATTACAATGCGGTGCCTGTCACACTATAGCTGAACTATTCTTATCTCACCTAATCTAAATGACAGTAAAGATGAGTTATATCTAATCCCGAGTAGATGTATTTATGGGCTGGTGTTAAACAGAAGTTTTACAGTTCTGATATAACAAATGAGGAAAAGTGAGACATTCTAAAAAGTGGCTCAAAAAGTTATAGCTGGGCAAAGCTAATGCTCTTAAAGACAATGGGGCACATTTACTAAGGGTCCAAACACCGAATTTTTGTCGGGTTTCCCGACTTTTTACCGTTTTTGCCCTGAATTGCCCCGGGTTTTTGGCGCACACGCGATCGGATTGTGGCGCATCGGCGCCGGCTTGCATGCGGCACAAATCGGGGGGTGTGGACGTCAGACAACCCGGCTGATTCGGACAAACCGCGGAATTTAAAAACCAAATTGTGTCGCTAGATCAGCACTTACATACACCAGGAAGAAGAAGGTGAACTCCAGCGGACCTCAGCGGGGGAAGCGACAGATGCAGGAAATTGGACGTACGATCTTAGTGAATTCGCAGCAGCTCCGAATCCTCGTTGGACAAAACGGATCAGTGGCGTCAACGGGACTGGTAAGTAAATGTGCCCCAATGTATCACTTCCTCTAAAGAGAGTGCAGTGAGGTTTTTCGTAGCACGTCATAATACAGTGATTCCGTCCTAGACCCTCCTTTTAAGCATAAAAATATCTACATGAAGAACATTTATACTATTGTATATGAAGATTTCCTTATACTTATCTTTATGGCTTTATAATCTAATCATTGAGGAAATGTCACATATAGAAATTTATAGCGATTCATAAAAAGTTATAACTTTGTTGTTCTGTAGCCTGTGCGTTGCTATACCTTGTTTGTCCAAACAAATGCATTTTTATTTTTTATAGGTTAATTGTTTTTGAACTCTTCGTGCTGTAAGAGGAGTTTACCTCCCCCATCGCTGATGACTCAAATCTAAGCCAACTACAAGTATCACAGCATTATAAGCCAGGTATGTGGCTCCGCCACACAAGGAATATCCGGACACTTGGTAAATGTCCACCATAATGTGTATCTACAGTCATCTCTGAACTATCTACGACCTGTAGAACTTCACAATACCATAAGACCCTTTCATGGAACCATCAACGATGACTCTTTGATCTGAAAACCTAAGACCTACATGAAGGACACTAGTGAAGCGAAGAAACTCCATATCTCAGTATACCTAAGCAAATGTCCAGATTTTTACACCTAAAAAAGTTTTTCACTATGAATGCTCTTTGATTGTCCCCAAATCCAGTTATTACTTACTATGGAAGCAGCGCCTTGAGCCACAATCCATCATAAACTTGTCAACTTCTCACATGCTCATGGTAGGAAACTCTAATGAAGGGGCCAAGATGAAATCAAGATAACGTCATCACTCATACTCCTTATATATAATACTTATGAAGAATGATTGACAGCTACATGTAGCACCATAACCCCAAGGTTCAAACCAGAGAATATAACTATTAATAATAGATGACCAGTGCTTCTTCTTTTGGGTGAAAATTCGAACACAATGCAGAGGACCAGCTCCAATGGGGCTATGAGGTTCAGAAGACCAAACTTGAGAACCCCCTGGTGCTATGGTTTATCAAGTTTGGGGCTTACTTGAAGAACGTTGATAACATTAACCATGTATCCTTGTCTGTTTTAATAAGTTGACTTCATAAATGTAGTGATTTGGCCCCTTAGAAACAAGACTCTGTCCCTGAATACGGCCACATCTGCTGGAAGGATTGGCCAAAGAAACAAAAGTTTTTTGTATATGAAATGTCCGGGAGTTACTGCAGGTCCCACAGCCATCCTGTGGTAATGGAGGCTGAATCCAGGAGGTCAGGGAGGGCTCAATAGCGCAAGTCTGGCCACCGCTGCCAGAGTGTGGGGTGGTCGTAACCGAGGAAGCAATCTGGTTTCTAAGGGACAACATGGCTATGTTTATGAGAAATTATCTTCACATAGGAACATTTTTTTTAATAACGTCCAATTGAAGAAATGTTTATATATGGCAGATTAATAAAACTGGATGTGAATGCCCACATGAGAATACCCCTTTAAGTTGGGAAAAGTCCAATCTTCTCCCGCTACACTAGTATCCTCACAAATACCAGCATTACTCTCTACCAATAAGTCGAAGACTTTATTTCTATAGGTAGTTACCCTACTTGTTACCCCACATTGCTTCTCTAGTTGGACCCAGTGCAAGTGCCGGGTACAGCACATATGGCTGTATATAATGAATCCATAGGGGGTGAAGGGGTTTTTATATAAAATAGCCACGAGGGGTCTGTTTGTGGTGCTAAACTATTGAATATTTTAGGGAACAGGAGACTGTTTTAATATCTGAATTTTTAATGCTTCCATGTGATTTCACTGCAAAGGGGCCTACTGTGGCTCTGTCGCAAAGGGGCCTACTGAAACCTGGAGCCGACCCTGGCTTGACCTCTTTCTGGATCTTTGTCAGATAAATCGGTTCCTCTTTTATCTTTCTAACAAGTCATTAGTAAACTGGGTTGAAATAGGTTTTATAAGGTTTTATGTACACCTTATTTTGTATTTCCACACTATTTTAATTGAACCCTATACTGTAACCCTATATATATCACTAATTTCATAGAAACTATAATATCTGTGCCATGTCCAGGGAGACTTCATGCCAACAGAAGTATACACCCTTAGAAACACGAGAAAGTGGATCTGACTATACAATATAAGTTGGTAGAACCCGTTAAAGCCATAAAAACATAGAGACCGTCTGATGCTACATTACAGGATCTTCTCTCCTATGAATGTTCAATTACCATTGACCTTTGCACTCACAATAGAGTAACTCACCCAATACTCGCTTCACATCTGATGTCAGCATCCCATCCTCGGTTATAAATGCTTCTCACTCCCATGTCTGGGCTCTTCATCCATTCTCAACCATGGGGACCTTATTGTGGTCTTCTGCCATCATCCTCGTTCTATCCTCCTCAGTGTCTGGTAAGATTATTTTTATTAAACCTCAATGAATTATAAGTAATGTATATCTGGGGGGGGGGCAGTGATTTATAGATTTGTATAAATTCTGACCCTGCGGATGTCTCTATATGTCGCTTTATATTGGAGATGACCAATGCTTTCTGATGGTCACCCAGACAATGGATTTGGCCCATATATGGACAATAGAGGATGTGTGGATCACCGTGCAATTTGATATATTTTTAAAATCCACAATTTTTGGTTCTGCCACTGGAATATGGAGGAAAAACCTTATGGACATAAACTCCAAAAGGGCAGATTTATCCCTTGACCCAAATCTATCAAGAATATGAATAAGAATTAGTCACAGTGATAATAAGTAACCTAAACATTACAATACACTAGCGATATTCTAAAGGGAGATACATAATATTATAATGTGACGTGCTAGGTATACACAATACATTAGTGAATGTCTTTGCACCAAACAAGAACCTTATCAATAAAGTTAGATCGGAACAGGAAGGTCACATTGTTTATGCTGTGACTTCATAAGGGTCATGGACCCAAATAGAGATCAATCATCCAAAGTTACTAGCGATAGGAAGGTATTAAAGATTTATTGAATGAAATTGGATTTGCATAATAATTAGCGATTATTACACAGCGACAAGCGAGATTATTCTCCCTGTTCTAACATGAGGCTACCTGATCCCATATAGACTTCTCTGTCCTGTAAATCCTTGGTTCTTGGTGCCAGTGAAGCAGATTTTGGAACGTGGACCCGATCACATCACACCCCAGTCTCTATAACACTGTCAGGCAACCAAAGAATATTCTACTGACCTGAAACTCTGTAAAAGTAACACCGGTTGATTATTTTAAATGGAGCATATGGGATGATGTATTCTCCCGTCAGGTTATGGGGTGTCTACATAAGGCAGTATTACATGGGCAATGCATTCGGCTCACAATCCAACTAAAAAGGCGAAAGAAGATATAATTAATGAGCTCAAGGACCACATTTTTATTAAAACATCAAAAACCTGATATGGGGGGACATTTATCAGGATGTCTATGTCAGTAATTGCTTTTATGCCATTTCTACACTGAGTGAGCGTGAAAGGGGCATGAAAGGGGTACAGCTGGTGGCAGAGTGGGCAGTCCTACTCTACACTCTTACACTATCTCGGCCATGTCAATGTTCACCTTGAATGTCTGCATGGTATTTGCACAAAACTACTTCATCTAGCAGCTTGTGTAGTTTTGGCCGCCTAAGCCTCTTGATGTATCTGCTGCTGCCAAAGGGGCGGAGTTTCTATCATACAATGGCGATCAATGTCCCGCTAATGGTGTATGTGTACAAGGAAAAACCTACTATAGACACTTTGCAACCTACTGTGATCCGAGTCATGGACAACCGATAGAATCGGACAGGTCATCTGTAACACAGGTCGTTTGTACCGCGCTTCTGTGTGCATTAAGAATAACAAGCCACGGATATTGACAGTTTCATGTAACTAAGGACACAAAACCGGGGGCTTTCTCTGATTTGTCACAATTAATACTTTTATGCATTATCCCAAAATTTGTTTTATATACACTCACCGGCCACTTTATTAGGTACACCTGTCCAACTACTCGTTAACACTTAATTTCTAATCAGCCAATCACATGGCGGCAACTCAGTGGATTTAGGCATGTAGACATGGTCAAGACAATCTCCTGCAGTTCAAACCGAGCATCAGTATGGGGAAGAAAGGTGATTTGAGGCCTTTGAACGTGGCATGGTTGTTGGTGCCAGAAGGGCTGGTCTGAGTGTTTCAGAAACTGCTGATCTACTGGGATTTTCACGCACAACCATTCTAGGTTTTACAGAGAATGGTCCCGAAAAAGAAAAAACATCCAGTGAGCGGCAGTTCTGTGGGTGGAAACGCCTTGTTGATGCCAGAGGTCAGAGGAGAATGGGCAGACTGGTTCGAGCTGATAGAAAGGCAACAGTGACTCAAATCGCCACCCGTTACAACCAAGGTAGGCAGAAGAGCATCTCTGAACGTCACAGTACATCGGCAACTTTGAGCAGATGGGCTACAGCAGCAGTAAGACACACCAGGCCACTCCTTTCAGCTAAGAACAGGAAACTGAGGCTACAATTTGTACAAGCTCATCGAAATTGGACAGTAGAAGATTGTAAAAACGTTGCCTGGTCTGATGAGTCTCGATTTCTGCTGCGACATTCGGATGGTAGGGTCAGAATTTGGCGCCAACAACATGAAAGCATGGATCCATCCTGCCTGGTATCAATGGTCCAGGCTGGTGGTGGTGGTGTCATGGTGTGGGGAATATTTTCTTGGCACTCTTTGGGCCCCTTGGTACCAATTGAGCATCGTTGCAACGCCACAGCCTACCTGAGTATTGTTGCTGACCATGTCCATCCCTTTCTGACCACAATGTTACCCAACTCTGATGGCTACTTTCAGCAGGATAATGCGCCATGTCATAAAGCTGGAATCATCTCACACTGGTTTCTTGAACATGACAATGAGGTCACTGGACACAAATGGCCTCCACAGTCACCAGATCTCAATCCAATAGAGCATCTTTGGGATGTGGTGGAACGGGAGATTCGCATCATGGATGTGCAGCCGACAAATCTGCGGCAACTGTGTGATGCCATCATGTCAATATGGACCAAAATCTCTGAGGAATGCTTCCAGCACCTTGTTGTATCTATGCCACGAAGAATTGAGACAGTTCTGAAGGCAAAAGGGGGTCCAACCCGTTACTAGCATGGTGTACCTAATAAAGTGGCCGGTGAGTGTATATTAATGTCAACCTGTAGAAATGTTTATATAAAGATTTATATCCCCATATGCCATCCCAAACAATTTATTTCCATATGTAGATATAAGGTTTAGCTAATATTCTATGTACATGTAATTTTAGACTAGCAAAGGTATTTTCCATTTTAATTTACATATACAGTAGAGACCAAAAGCTTGGACTCACCTTCTCATTCAAACAGTTTTCTGTATTTTCATGACTATAAAAATTGTAGATTCACACTGAAGGCATCAAAACTATGAATTATCACAAGTGGAATTATATCCTTAATAAAAAAGTGTGAAACAACTGAAAATATGTCTTATCTTCTAGGTCCTTGTGCTGTGATTGCTGCTTTGCACACTCTTGGTGTCTCTCGATGAGATACAAGAGGTAGTCACCTTAAAAGGTTTTCACATCACAGGTGCCCTGTCAGGGATAATATGTGGGACTTCTTGACTTATAAATGGGGTTGGGACCATCAGTGGTGCAGGAGTCAGGTGGATACACAGATTGATTGTCCTATTGAATAGACTGGTGGAATTTGTATCATGGCTAGAAAAAAGCAGCTAATAAAGAAAAATGAGCGGCCATCATTACTTTTAGAAATAAAGGTCAGTCAGTCCGAAAAATTGGGACAACTTTGAGAGTGTCCCCAAAGGCAGCTGAAAAAACCATTAAGCGCTACAAAGAAACTGGGCGACATGAGGTGCACCCCAAGAAAGAAAGACCAAGAGTCACCTCTGCTGTGGAGGATAAGAGTCACCCCTGCTGCGGAGGATAAGAGTCACCCCTGCTGCGGAGGATAAGAGTCACCTCTGCTGCGGAGGATAAGAGTCACCTCTGCTGCGGAGGATAAGAGTCAACTCTCTGGAGGAGGATAAAAGCCACCTTTGCTGCAGAAGATAAGTTCTGAGACTGTGTGCCACAGCCTTCATGGTAACATTGCTGCAGGAAACCACTGCAAAGAACCGGCAACAAGCACAAGAGACACAAGGAATTGGACATTAGACTAGTGGAAATATGTACTTTGGTCCCAATTTGAGATCTTTGGTTCCAACCACCATGTCTTTGGGCGATAAAAGGTAAAGGAATGGACTCGACATGCCTGGATCCCACCGTGAAGCATGGAGGAGGTATGATGGTGTGGGGGGCTTTGCTGGTGACACTGTTCGGTGTGATGGTGTGAGGGGCTTTGCTGGTGACACTGTTGGGTGTGATGGTGGGGGGCTCTGCTGGTGACACTGTTGGGGGTGATGGGGGGTGCTTTGAAGGAGAGTAATTGGGTGCTACGCCACATGACCTGGCCTCCACAGTCACCAGACCTGAACCCAATCCAGATGGTTTGGGGTGAGCTGGACAGCAGAGTGAAGGCAAAAGGGCCAACAAGTTCTAACCCTCTCTGGGAATTCCTTCAAGACTGTTGGAAGACCATTTCAGGCAACTACCTCTTGAAGCTCATCAAGAGAATGCCAAGAGTGTGCAAAGCAGTAGTCAAAGCAAAAGGAACATAGAACATAAGACATATTTTCAGCAGTTTCACACTTTAGCAGTATATAAATCCACATGTGTGTCCACATGTGTTTATAGTTTTGATAATTACATTGTGAACCTACAATTTTTATGATCATGAAAATACAGAAAATGCTTTGTATGAGGAGGTGGGTCCAAAGTTTTAGTCTGTATATGAGTTTATTTTCTAAATTATACTATTGACCTATCTTTTTAAGCCTAATTTTATGTTGACAGACCACCATAGATTTTCAATACCAGAAAGTTTTGTAAAGATAATATGCATGTTGTGTATAGTTATAGGTGTGTATGTTTTTTTTATAGATACATTTATATACATATAGTTATTATTTTTTACATATATGTTCTATTTTTATGGCTAGTGTCTAGATGTCTTATTGGTCATTTACTTAAAACCAGTTTGAAAAAGCCTTGTGGGTCTCGCACTGTTAAAGAAAAATAAATTTCTGCCTGACTTACAATATAACCCCTATATGATCAAATTAGAATGATCAGCAATGTCTCTCTAATATCTCCATGATTCTTGTGAAACTCCCTACTTAGAAGCTAGAAGGTGCTGTGAGCTGTCCACACCTATAATAACCTCTCTATATGTGGACAATATACATATCTGTAGGGGGTGACGAGGCAGAACTTTTTACACTGGCTTCAGAACCAGTAGTGTTGTCCAGACATTGGGGTACATTTACTTACCCGTCCCGTTGTGATCCCCGAGATGTGTTGTCTTACTAGGATTCAGAGCTGCCGCAATTCACTAAGATCGTGTGTCCAATTTCCTGCATGTGTCACTTCTACAGACGGGCGAATTTGTTAAAATTCGCTTCGTCCTGATTCGCCAAATTTTTTTAAAAAAATGTATTCGACCCGAATCGAATCATGACGAATCACGTTAAAAAACACGTATGTCCTGGCTGCAGAGAGCCTGTAGGGTGTTGGTTTGGTCTTCAAACAATGCTGTGTTTTAGTATGACATGCACATGACAGCCGCCGCTCTTAGAATCGCTTCACTCTTCACTTCCATGTGCACTTACAGAGGCCAACTTCACCAAATAAGCGAAGCAGGAACGCAGTCTGACAAGGTAACGTCTGTGCCAGCTTGAAAGGACCGAGCTGAGGGCAAAGATCCCATTATAACATCAAAGAGTGCATGCTTCTTACATTGACTTCAGATGATTTCATAGATTACGACAGAACCTGTTCTGTTAAATGCTGATACATGTAGAAACACCCCAAAAGACTGTAGAGGATGTCGTCAGTAATTTTGCATTAACGTCAGTGATCATTTTGCCCTTCTTTTCACACATCAGTGTCCGCTTTCAATTGGTCAATAATCCATCAGTATTGCTAAAGCCAAAAACAAACAGGAGTTTATCCAGAATAGAGATGAGCAGCAAATGGGATACTTGCATGTCCTCTGTGTTCTGTATTCACTCCTGCTTTTGGCTATCAATCCTGAAGCTTTTCATCCTTCTGGCAGATGAAATGAAGGGGAAAATCAAGCACTGGCAACATCATAGAGTGGTGGAGGGTGAAAACAGCATTATGGAAATCAGAGGGTGTTCTGATTTGTAGATTCAAGGTGCCACATCCATAATACATTACAGTTTTTCTAAAAATATCAGGTCTTTGACAAAAAAGAACTGCAAAGGTGGCACCAGCAGCAGCAGCAGCAGCAGCAGCAGCATGAGGTCAGAGGTGTAGAGGTGGCGGCAACATGGTAGGCCACAGAGTGGCACAATGATATAGTGTGAAGGTGGCATCAGAAGCAGCAGGAGCCCGGAGAGTGGCACAATGTTACAGTGTGAAGGTGGCATCAGCAGCAGCCCGCAGGGTGGCACAATGATATAGTGTGAAGGTGGCATCAGCAGCAGCAGGAGCCCGCAGAGTGGCACAATGATAAAGTGTGAAGGTGGCATCAGCAGCAGCAGGAGCCTGCAGAGTGGCACAATGATATAGTGTGAAGGTGGCATCATCAGCAGCAGGAGCCCGCAGAGTGGCACAATGATATAGTGTGAAGGTGGCATCATCAGCAGTAGGAGCCCGCAGGGTGGCACAATTATATAGTGTGAAAGTGGCATCAGCAGCAGCATGTGCCCGCAGGGTGGCAAAATGATATAGTGTGGAGGTGGCGGACAATTCCAGTCCCTGGTAAAGATGATCGGAGGCAGATGTAGCAACTGGCAGCAGATGTGTGGCATCAGGCGGGTGGCAGCATCAGAACAGTAGCTGAGGCAGGTAGTTAGAACCCAGACTCATTTCACAACGTTTGGAGGAGGCGTCATGGCTGATCTAATCTGATGCATTAGGCATTGGTGAGTTGAAACCCTGGCCAATCCTAGCCTGATTCATCTTGACAAAGGTCAGTCTCTCCACATTACGGGTGGAAAAGCGGGTTCTCCTGGGGGTAACGATGACCTCCGCCGCACTGAACACCCGCTCTGATGCCACACTACTGGCCAGGCAGGACAGCTTCTCTACTGCAAACTCCGCAAGTTGCGGCCACGCATCAAGTTTGGTTGCCCAGTAGTCCATGGGATCATCTACCTCAGGTGGTAAAGTGCTGTCCAAGTAGGCCACCACCTGCTGGTGCAGGGTCTGCTTCATGTCCTGCTGCTGCTGCTGCCGGTGGCGGCTACCCTCCCCACTAGGCGGTTGAAGGAAGTTACTCAATAAGGAATTTCAGCGAAAATCACTGTATAAACTACGTGGATTTCACACGTAAATATGGCTGTAAACTAGAGCCCCAAAAAGCATTACAATGTGCGTTATACAGATACCCCACAACTGACAGCTCACTACTGCAGATGCATGAATGTCAAACAGATTTCTTCCTATTCAATTTTGTTACTAAATATAACTGCTATTTGGGGTATACAGATCCCCCTTAAAGAACAACCAGCGATTGGAGCAGCAATCGCTACTGCACAGTACAGTTGCAGCAGTTGACGGCTACAGACAGCACATGCAGTGTAAAATGCCGGGATTGCAAATGGCCGACAGTTTTATAGGGCTGTGAGCCTGCCGGTCGCTGATTGGCTGACAGGTCTGGAGATGTCATCGGGGGTGTTCCTTTCTCCTTCCAAGAGTTCTCTGCCCCATGTAACACGTTGTGCTCGCACCCATTTAGCTGAAAAAAGAGGGGGAAAAAAACTCCATTCCCACAAATAAGCGTAAACTTCAGCTTCATGTTGAATCAAATTTTTTTTGGAAATTTGGATTGAATTCCAATTCGTTAGAATCGATTCGCGCATCTCTTGTTGCTTCCCTGCTCACGTCCGCTGGAGTTCACCGTCTTCTACCCGGTGCATGTAAGTGCATAGCTTGCGACACAATTTTGAATCCCGCGCTTAGTCCGAATCAGTCGGGTTGTCCGACGGGCCACGCCCACCAATTTGTGTCGCATGAAAGTCGGCGCGATTGCGGCAAAAATCCGATCGTGTGCAGCCAAAAAAACTGTGAATTGTGGTGTAAAAGGGAAATAGTCGGGAAACCCAACAAAAATGCGTCCGCAGGGCCCATAGCAAATGTGCCCCATTGTTTCAGTACAAGTCTCACATATTACACATCTATGGTGTCACCAATAATCTCCTTATATCACTCAGGTCTCGTCTGTCTTAATGGAGGAACGCCATCTGTAGGAAAGTGTCTATGTCCTGATGAATTCATGGGACCACAATGTGAGGACGTCGTAGTCAGACCAGGTACAGTATATACAGAGCCTGCTATATCTGTAATGTTATGTACCATAGATCTAAATTGTGACATTATATCCCTATGTACAAGATATAACTACATAAACATGCCCCCCTTGTACAAGAAAATAAATACTATAAACTGCACCCTATGTACAAGAATATAATCTATAATACTGCCCCTATGTACAAGAATAAACTCCATAATATGCCCCCTATGTACAGGAATATACTACTATAATACTGACCCTATGTACAAGAATAACTACTATAATACGCCTATGTACAGGATATAACTACTATAATACTGCCCCCTATTGTACAAGAATAGAATACTATATTACTACCCCTATGTACAAGAATATAATACTATAATACTGCCCTATGTACAAGAATAAACACTATAATACTGCCCCTATGTACAAGAATATAACTACTATAATACTGCCCCATGTACAGAATAACTACTATAATACTGCCCCTATGTCAAGAATATAACTACTATAATACTGCCCCTATGTACAGGAATATAACTACTATAATATGCCCCCGAGTACAGGAATATAAACTATATAATACGCCCCTATGTACAAGAATATAACTATAATACTGCCCCTATGTACAGGAATATAACTACTATAATACTGCCCCCTATGTCAGGAATATAATACTAAATACTGCCCCCTATGTACAGGAATATAACTACTATAATACTGCCCCCTATGTACAAGAATATAAACTACTGTAATACTGCTCCTATGTACAAGAATATAACTACTATAATACTGTCCCCCTATGTACAGGAATATAAACTACTTATACTGCTCCCTATGTACAGGAATATAACTACTACAATACTGCCCCATGAAAGGAAATAACTACTATAATATGCCCCTATGTACAAGAATATAATTACTATAATACTGCCCCCTATGTACAAGAATATAACTACTATAATACTGCCCCCCTATGTACAAGAATATAAACACTATTACTGCCCCCTATGTACAAGAATATAATTACTATAATACTGCCCCCTATGTACAAGAATATAACTACTATATACTGCCCCTAGTACAAGAATAACTACATAATACTGCCCCCTATGTACAGGAATATAACTACATAATAATGCTCCCTATGTACAGGAAAAATACAAATTTGTACAACATTTGACCCAATTGTTGCTTTAATATATCTTATTTTATTTGTATATTGTATCTCAGAGTCTGTACTATGAATATATAATTATATAA